>PVJH01007803.1:0-83094 GCA_004026705.1 Nesogale talazaci
TCAGGTGGTGGGAGTAGGAGGCTCAGCCTTTGCTCCGTGGAGCTGGAATCGAACCTCCATCCCAGTGGGCCGCAGTCCCGCGCACAACCACGACGCCACCAGGGCTCAGCCCGAATACATAAATTTTTAACAGATGCATATGTATCTATTCACATACTTCACCTTTCTGTTGTAGAGATATTTTGAAAACTCCAACATCATGGCCTGTTACAATGAGCTAATCCAGCTGGAGTATGGAGAAGTGCGATCCCAACTGAAACTCAGGTAACTCTGCCACTTCTGGAAAGATCGCTGGGCTACCTGGCCAGTGTTGTACGTGAAAATGTTGCTTGTGGGTTCACTCTGTAGCCATAACGGACCTCTTGTTAATGGGATTTGGCAGTGCGGAGGGTGCTACCTCTCCTGATACATACTTTCTTGAGTGTCCCTTGATTCCTGGAGGTCACCGTGGTGATTGAAGACCCTCCTTTAAAGAAGGGCACCAAAAGACCTAAGTGAACAGAAGCAGGATATACTCAGTACTGGAAGTACTCAAGTTTTGTTTTTGAGAAAATACTTTTCACAGACACAAACACCCTATTGTAAACACTGGCTGTCTCTTGGAGATGACTTTTTTCTTCTGTTGGTCGTGCTATCCTGTCACTGCAAAGCGAGCAGTCCCTGTCCGCAGCCACTCCACTCGAGAAAGATGAGACAGCAACCATGAAGTCTCACAACCTCAGAACCCTGCCTAAGGTTACTGTGAGGTGAAATCGACTCGATGGCAGTGGGTTTGGATTTTTAAATTTTGTTAGTGTTTTATAATTCTGCTCTTGATAAACAGTTTTTATTTATTCTATTTTATCTATCTATCTATCTATCTATCTATCTATCTATCTATCTATCTATCTATCTATTGATTGTGGGCATCACTGCCTCTGGCAGTCATGGGCGCTACCCAGTGCCGTTCCTGAGAGCCCCTGAAGTTTTTATTTTAAAATGAAGTACAGATGAAAGCCTGGTTCCTTGTAGAACAAGAAAAACAAAAAATATATATTTAATGTAGAATAATGAAACTGTCTCCTTGAGTCAATGACTGTCCCCTAAATTCAATTGCTGACCTTGTCTTAATTCCTAAGAACCTTGGTAATGTGTGCACTTCTCACTGTCTCATTGCTGTTCTCTTAGTATAGGTCACTATGGTCTCTGGCCTGGATGACTGACAGCCAGGTGGTCCCCCCACAGTTAATCTGCAGTAATACATTACTCCTTCTGCATTACTGTTCCACGACTCCCCATAGCCTCCAGGATAAAATCCAAACTCCAAATTGTGGCCTTCTAAGTTTTCTCTGCTGGTCTACCACTTACCTCTGTGGCCTCGCCTCTCATCAGACCCTGACAGCCAAATGGAAATTCAGAAGTCCCTGACTTTTTATAAAGTTTGCTTTATGCAACTTTGCTCTTATGAAACCACCTATATTCATACCTATTTTTGTTAACTGAAAAAAAGTCAGAAGAGGATTTTCACTTTCATGAAAAAAATATGAAAAGTGAAACCCGCATTTAACATTTGTTTTGCAGTGCGCCTTTTAAAAGCCAGCTTGCTTCTCAAGCATGAGAGTGACATTACTAAGTTTCTTTATAGGAACTGCAGTCAGTCTCTCAGCATCAAGCCAGCCTACCTTGGAGCCGTGTCTCCCAACAGTTTATGTCAGTGTTATTTTAGGTTTTGTGTCTTATTTGGGTTGGCTGATTTTTGGAATACTAAAAAAATTCCCCCTTGTATGTTAGTGGTAATTGCTTTATACCAATTTGATATATGAAGTATGTCACAGGAACACTCTATTTTTGGATATCAGGTGAAAGCTCCATAAAAATATGAAGAGAAAGAAAATATGAAGCTGTAAAGTTACAGAAACAGCATTGTTCTACTGGATATTAAAATTCATTTAAAAGTTATATCAAGGAACTTTGTTTCTGCTAGATTAGTGAACTAGAGTAAGTCCAGAAAGAGACAGTGCATTTAAGAATTTAGTTTACAATCCACATGGCATTATAGGTCAACAGAAAACAGACTGGATTTTTCATTGAATAAAATTGTTACAACTGGTTAATTATTTGAAAAGGAAATACAGTTTCCCATTTCACATCCACTCAAAATAAGCTCCAATAAATTAAAGACTTAAATGTAAAAATAGGACTACACGGCTGAATTGGACAAAGAAGTCATCCAGTTCCATAAAGGAAAAGTATCAGAATGGCCCACATAAAGATGGCAAGTTTGTGGCTGAGCCCTGGTGGCATAGTGATTGTGTGCAGGACTGCAGCCCACAGGGCTGATGGTTCAAATCCAGCAGCAGCTCTCCAGGAGCAAGGCTGGGCTTCCTACTCCCACCAGGGCAGTGATGCCACACACACAAAAAAAAGATGACAAGTTTGTTTAAAGATTTAAAAAGTAAAAAAGTAAAACCCTTAAATACAGTTAAAAATGTAAACACATGACAGATTTGAAAAAATATTTGTAACTATAGGACAGAAAAATTAGGATAATATTGCAAACATGTGAAGAGCTTTCTTGAACAAGTCTTACAAAGGAAAAAAAGTATATATGAAGCTGTGGTTCAGATTGTGTACAAGAAGTATAGATGGTTAAATATGAAAAGATGTTTGGCCTCAACAGTAATCAAAGACATGTAAATTGGCTGCCATTGAAAAATTCCTCAGGTCTTCAAAAATGAAAAAGCCCAGTAGTATAATTTCTTCCAGATCCATCTCCCCTCAGCTTGTTATGTTATAAGTGAGAACTTGTTTCTTATTTAAAAATTTTAAGTAACTTTTTAAGTAACTTTTTAGCACACACCAACTCTTGATCTTTTATGCAACAAGAAGTAGCTCATTTTTATTAGCTAAGCTGCTTTGTTTGTTTAACAATACCAGAAATAATTTTAAACCATTGTTATTCTTATTCATATTCTACTTATCTCTCAAGTTTCTGGATAAGCAGGCAGAAACTTTCTTTTCCCTGTTTTTAATCTCCTGAAGCAAGAGAATCGCTGCTACATATATACTTGGAAGCAATCAGAATATATAGTCTTAAGTGTTGAATATTGCCATATAACCATGTAATATATTATCTAGTTATAAAATATGATTATTAAAATTGTAGTTATTGATATGAAAGTATATTAACAATTAAAAGAAAGTATATTAACACATTGTGGACAAATCGCTAGTTTATCCAGGCTTTAATGTGTTAACTTGCAGATGGGTTTTGGATCTCCACTACTTTCCCATCCCTTCACATTGATTTGGTTGCTTGATTTTTAACTTCTTGATTTTAAAATATCTAATCTTTAATATGTTAATATCAAATGAGAAAAGCATGTTACAAAACTGTAGTACAGTCACAGGGAGAAAACAAACTAGTTACGGTGCAGTGTAGCAAGTATGAAACATACAGCTTTCCTCTAGTTCTTCAATGTTTCTTCCCCTCCACTATCATGATCTCAGTTCTACCTTACAAATCTGACTAGACCAGAAGATGTACACTGGCACAGATAGGAGCTGGAAACACAGGGAATCCAGGACAGATGATCCCTCAGGACTAGTGATGAGAGTGGCAATATCGGAAGGGTGGAGGAAAGGCAGATAGAAAGAGGGAACTGATTGTAAAGATGTCAAGGGCTTATGACGGAGAGGTGCGGGGAGGGAGGGGAAAAATGAGCTGACACCAAAAGGGCTTAGATAGAAAGCAAATGTTACGAGAACAATGAGGGCAGCAGAGGTACGGATGTGCGTGACACAATTGACTTATGTCTGGATTGTGACAAGAGATGTTTGAGCCCCCCAATAAAAAGATTAAAAAAACAATGTCAGATATGCAGAAGATACAACCTTAATTGGTGAAAGCAAAGAAACACAGATCAAGACCAAGTTGGTATGAGTTATATTTAAATGTAAAGAAAATTTAACTTTTTATAACTACATCATTAAAGAACATCATAATAAATGGAAAAAAGATTGAAATTGTTAATAATAATTTCATTTGACATGAATCCACAATCAATGCTTGTACAAAGCACTCAAGAACTCAAAGGACATAATGACTTTAACAAACCTGCTGTACAAGATCTCTTTACAGAATTAAAGGGTAAAGCTATCAATTTGAGGAATAGGTACATCTGATCCAAGTCATGGTATTCTTCGTTGCTTTGTATGCATGTAAAAGTTAGACAATGACTAAAGAAGACCAGAAAAGACCCCCCAAAATTGTAGCACATGCTGCGCATGCGCGCACACACACACACACACAGAGAGACTTAAAATAAAGTTCATGGAAAAGTAGACTTAAAATAGAATGGAATTTTCCAATGAAGTTTTTGAAACAGTGTCTATAAATAAAGAAAATGTCTAGAGCACCATTGAATATGTCTCGGTGTTGAGATTTCAAATTACTTGCTTATTTTTTTTGTTAACAGCATTTTTGAGATGGACTTGACATATCAGATCATTTACCCACTCAAGATAGACAATTCAGTGGCTTTTAGAATATTGTTAGTTACCCTTAAACAGGAAACTCTTCAGTGATCACTTCCCAGTTCCCTTATTTCAGGGGTGTCAAAACTCATTTAAAACACAAGCCACTTGGTGCAACAGGACAGATTCACTCAGGCCACACCTCATTTACAAATTTTGTTAAATTTATATTTTGAAGTGAGAATTAAGACATGATATAATTGCTTTTTTAAACATTTATTTTACTTAATGTATTTATAAAACTAAAATTATTCTTTTTTTACCTGAAACTTGTCAGCACTTTCTTTTATAACAGAGTAACTAATAAAAAGCACAAAATGTTGGACAGCTGACAAATGTGATGCACAATCGTAATGGCTTCCCTCTCAAACTGCTAACTACCGCTGCATCTAGGTATGATTCATGACAGCACGACCCAGAGGCTCTTGTAACCTTTTCACTATTGAGATCTGTTTAAATTATGCGACACAGAGCGCGTCAGACATATCACTTGCATACATCACCGGAACTGAGTCAACGTGTTTATGCACATCCACAGGCCCCCAGGAAAGGCACTGTGCCACGTGTACACCCGTCTTAAGTAGTCAAAGGGTTAACAAGGGAGTTGTGTCATCTTCCCCAAGCACCATTTTCTTCAGAACAATTTTCTTCCATTTTCATTTTATTTCAGAGCATCGTAGGCCACAAAAAATTACCTCAGGGGCTGCATGTGGCCTGTGGGCTGCCAATTTGACATCCTTACCTCATTTCATTCATTCCTCCGAACCCTAGGCAGCAGCTGATCGACTTCGTCTTTATAGATTTTCCTAGTCTGAGTATTTTATATAAGTACAATCACAATAAGTATCCTTTTATGTCTGATTACTTTAATTTTTTAAGGTTCATTCTTATCGTCATAGTATCATAATATTTCATTTCATTTTATGGCTGAACAGTATTCCACTACTTGGACTACATTTTGTTTATTCATTCATTAATTAGTGCACAGCTGGGTTGTATCCACATTTTGGTTATGAGTAATGCTGATCCCAGCATTTGTATATAAGTCTTTATGTGGATCTATGTTTCATTTCTCTTTGGTGTATCCTTAAGGAGTAAAAAAAAAAAGGTGGATCAGAAGGAAACTCTTTGTTTAACCACTGAGGAACTCCCAAACTTTTCCCAAGGGGCTGTCTTGTATTCCCACCAGCAGTGTTTGAGAGTCCTCATTTTGCTACCTCCTCACAATCTTTTATTATAGCCACTGTAGTGTGCATGAAGTGGTATCTCATGTATTTATGCCGATCTTCATTTTATAATCACCTTTAATAAACAATCGCTACTTGTATAGGAAAATGTTTTCAAACACTGAAGGCATGGGGAAATGCTTACAATAAGACAAGTGAAGAAAGCTAGTCATTCCAGACAACCACAATTTTGTAAAAATATTTTGCTTCAAATAATAGCTGTAAATGATTAAGTGCCTCCTTCCTGCCAGACTCTGTGCAGGGTATTTGGCTCCATTCTTGGGCCTTTCCAAGGGGTGAGAAGGTACCCTGAGGAGGGGTGCCCCCTCAGAAAGACTTCAAATTGTGTACAGTGTTGATCCATTGAGGGCGGAGGGGAGGCACCAGACATGTTTGTCTTCTCTTTTATGTGTCTTAATACCCCGTTACTTCCTTCTTGAATATGTATGAATTACCTTTATATTCAGCCAGAAAACAAGCAAATCACCCAAAGTTTAAATAACGTAGTAAACTAAAACTGTATTTGATTGTATAGTCTTTATATTAATCACTGCTATGTTTGTCTATCCTTCAAGGGCTTGTAATTCAGTATTCATTGCATTAGAGAAAAGTCAAGAAGCAATCGAAATTACTAGTGAAGACCACATTATTCAGGTTGGTTTGTTTGGAAATTTGTTCTTCTGAGTCTCTTATTCTGTTGGCTTTGATTTTTAGCAAGGTCCCCCTCTGATAAGATATTTATTTTTCATTCTGAACATTATGAGATCATTTTTTCCTTTGAGGATTATCAGCACAAAATATATAAAATGTAATTTAAGATAAATTCAATATAACTAAGAAAAAGTAGTAAAGATGAAGGTGCTAAAAAATGTCAGACATGCCACATTTATATTACTATTTCTGTTTAGGTAAATGTTCACACTTAAGGAAATTTATTAGAAATAACAAAAAAAATCTCAGAACTAGGGGTGATTGAATAAAATACCGTTCACTAGCAAGTAATTTTATATTAGTGACTTGAGATTAATAACTTGTACTTTAGCTAATATGAAAGAGTTTTGCCAGAAAAAATGTTCCTTTTATCCAAGAAAAATGCTCTCTCCTGTGATGTTTGTTCTTGGTCCTCCAATTATCCAGTCTTTTCTTGGTACAGAGTTGATAGCACAGCCATGCAGGGATCATTGCCCTGAGGGCGACACGCAGCAGGGATTGAAGGCACAGGCCTTGGTCACGCTGGTTCATGCAATTTTACCTCTGTTCCCATGTCTGTATGAATAGAAATGACAATACCACCATCCCATTACCTTCATAAAGATGTTCTGAGGGTTAAAAGTCCTTGCTGTCATGCTTAGTAAGGAAAACAAACCTTGTTGACAATGTAAATTGTTGTTGTAGCACCATTATTAGCAAATGCATTGTTTCCCCATATATTTTCGCCTACTTTTATAATCTCATTTGAAATTTAACCATAAAGCCCTATGTTTATAAACACTTCCTGGTTTGTAGCATGCTTCCTACATACAACTCTACTTGTCATAGGTGACAGGTAGAATAAGTATTTCACTATCATTGTACAGGTGAGCAGGCTGAGCCTTGGAGGGGCACAGTGACTTTTGGAGATCAGACAGTGTAAAAATAGTTATTTCCTGGCTGGTGTACATGGTTAAGCACTCAGTTACTAGTCTCCCGGAAGACAGGTCTGGCAATCTGTTTCCACAAAGTTGCAGTTTTGAAACCCTTCAGGACAGGTCTACTCTGCACGCATAGTCAGAGTTGATTCCGTGCCAACTAGCAACAGTGAGGTGCTACATTTCACTGTATCACAAACATCTCTGTTAGAGCAGTGTCCACATGGCAGCGTCCTCCTCTGCCTGCGCTGGAAGCTCCTCTGCACTCCAGGGTTCTTGTCTGAGTGTGCCCTGGCAGCTTCAGAACCCCCGTGGTGAGAGCTGCTTCTTGAATGTGATGGCTTTGGTTGAATATCCTTAATTGACCACCTTTCAAAAATGTCGTTAAATCCCTTGACACTATCCCCCTCCCCCTTTGTCTACCCACCAGTATGCAAACCCTGCTTTTGAAACAACAATGGGCTATCAGGCCGGTGAATTAATAGGCAAGGAGTTAGCTGAAGTACCTATGAATGAAAAAAAGGCTGACTTGCTGGATACTATAAATTCATACATCAGGATTGGCAAGGTAAGTAAGAGGTCAGTACCCTTTTCATTTTTAAGTATCAAAGATGGAAGTAAGGCAACTTAAAGCACATTGAGCATTACACGTGCCTGGTAATGTCAGTAATGTAAGTCTTACTCTTCCCAACAAGCTGAGGACAGATAGGAAGTTTTATCTCTCTTAGCCCCATCTTGCAGATGGAGAATCTGAGAGTCTGAAAGTATAGCCTATGACTTTTTACTATTCAGAATGATGTTAATGGATCCAAGTGGCGGATGCTGGTAAATGGTTCTGGTAAAGGACTGCCAGTGAGGCAGCAGCACCTCTGAACTCAGCCCACAGTTTTCTGAGCCTCAGTCAGTCATTCAACCTTTTTTTTTAGTGTCAGGCATGATGCTAGATTCTGAGACAAGAAGAGTAAATAGAACACATTCCTGCCCTTAGTAAATTTTAAGTGTGGTAAGTAAAACATCCCAGTCATTCTTGGTGCTTTCTGCCGAGCTCACGTTCACTTTCACAAGTTGCATATAAAAAACAAAAGAACCATTGCCACCAAATCGATGCCAATGCTGAGCTCACCTTCTGGACAGGGTAGGCCGTCATCTTAGAGAGGGCCACGTTTTTTTCCTTCTGAGTGACTAGCAGGTTCAAGCTGCTGACTTTTCAGTTAGCAGCTAAGCACTTAATCACTGTGCCACCAGTGCCCCTATTGAAAGTAGGGCAGAGACATGAATCTGTTTGTTCTAAACAGAGACGTGGGTGACCTGTTCTCTCACCCTTCTAGAGACGTCAGTGGAAAGGATACCCTCTCCCCGGAGGCCTGTGACTTTCCCACAGCACAGTGTGGGGAGGGTATGCGAGGGTGGGCATTTAAATTGAGCCCCTGAGGATGTGAGTGGGCCCATCTCCCTCTTTTTTGGCAAAGGACTGAGCACACAGTAGTGTTGTGAAATGAGATTCAGGAAAATTTAAGCCCTGTGATATATCCAGGGGGATGACAAAAGTGAACATTACTGAAGATAAAGTTGCCCTCAACCTCTCAACCACAGATGATGCGTATTGGCAAGCGTCGAAGGTCCTCTGGGAAGAGAAAATGAAAGGTGAATGAATTAATCATTTATCAGTCTTCAGGTACACCGAGATTTAGATTTAGTGTTTTCCATTCTCACCCTGGTGGTGCTGTGAGCGAAAGATAAAGCTCCCTGCTCCCATAAGCACTTTCAGCCTCGGAAACGCTAACTAGGCTCTCTGTGAGATGGAACCCACTTGATGGCACTGGTTTGGCCCTTTGGCTTTTTCACAGTTGACAAGTTTCCTCAGAAGGGACCACAAAGAAGCAGTCATCCCTGACCACAGCAGGCTTGAGGGGGATTGGCCATGGGTTTTTGGTTTTTTTGTTTTGGCATGGGGTTTTACACACACACACATGCACGCACGCACGCACCCTTTGGATTTTAATTATTTTGTTAAGGATATATACAGAAAAAGCTAAACCAATTCAAGTTTTCACATATACAATTTAGCAACATGACATGCTTTGAGTTGTGCAGTCATTCCCACCCTCCTCTTCTAAATTGCACTCCCTCGTCAGCACACACTCGCTGCACCCCGAGACTCCTCTCTAACCTTCAGAGTTGCTGTCGTCAACTTGAAGCTCTCCTGTGTGGATAGATCTTAAAAGAGCATAAACCTCAAGGCAGTTTTTTTTCAGTAGTTCAGATAAACCATTATTCAGTAACGAGAAGAATTCAGGGCTAACCATTACGTAGGGCAATGGTTTCAGGGATTTAGTTTATCCAACTTTCACGGCTCCAGGAAGCCAGAAATCCATGAGCACTTGAAATTTTGTTTTGCATCCCCCCACCCCCCCAGTGATTGGGATTCATCTATAGACTTTTTGATCAAACTGTTCAGCATTGGTAACTAGACAGCATCCAGTTCTTCTGGTACCCTGGCAAAGGAGGCCATTGTTCACACAGGCACTTAGCCATGCACTCAGAGGTTTTCGTGAATGTTGAAGTTCTCCTAGGAGGGAATCTGACATGGCCCCAATGTACCTTAAACTGATGACATTCCAGACGTCTGTCCCAGAAGGTGCCAATGGTTACGGGAGAGGGCATTTAGATCTGTGGGTACAGCTGCTTACTTCCACTGGGGTTTGCTCTTGAAGACCAGGTACCAAGAGCCTCAAATTTACGTAACAGGAGATCTGTTCTCTAAAATCTATATTTATGTAAACATAGAGATGAAAGGTTTGTTACACTATCAATGCCTATCCTTTTATTTTAAAAAGGAAGTTGGTTCTGTTATGCATGTTTTAAAGTTCTTTGAAGTGCCCAGAAAAGCAGCGCTTGCCCTTTCTTAGTACACTGATGGTGTTCTAGCACCCCTGCAGTAAGCAGACTGCTTCGCTGACCCAAATATGTATTCATTTAACTTTTCATTGTGAATTGAGTGAGTTTACAGAGCACATTGTTAATTGTTAATTAACACTCAAATTGTTCATTTCCACTCAGCAATTCTTCTTTTGTAAATCATTTTATTGGGGGTTCTTATCACAATCTATCCATACATCCATGGTGTCAAGCACATTTGTACATCTGTTGCCATCACCATTTTCAAAACATTTTTTTACGTAAGCCCTTGGTATCAGCTGATTTCCCTCCTCCTCCATCCTTCTCTCATGAACCCTTTAAAAGGTTATTTTATGAATTTTTTTCATGTCTTATACTGACTGCTGCCTCCCTTCACCCACTTTTCTGTTTGTCCCCCTGGGAGGGGGTTATATGTAGCTCTCTATGATCAGTTTCCCCTTTGTCTCTCCTGGATTCCCTATGTCGGGAACTTTTATCTGTCCTAGTGTACATGCTCTGGTCTAGCCATATGGTTAAGGTAGAATTGAGGTCATGGTAGTGACAGTAGGAAACATTAAAGAACTAGGAGAAAGTGGTGTTTCATCAGTGCTAGACCGCACCTGACTGCTTCATCTCTTCCTTATAACCCCTCTGGGAGGGGCTACGTCAAGCCTTTAAGACCTCAGATGCTGTATCTTTTGATAGCTGGCCTCCATCAGCCTTCTTCACCACATTTGCTTTTGCACACACTTTGTCCTCAGTGATTGTGTCAAGAAGGTGATTCTCACAGAATGCCATGTTATTAAAACAAAATGTTCTTGCGTTGTCCACTCAACTATTCATATGTATTTTGTGCCATGTCCTTGATTGCAGCATTGCTTATTCCACTTGCCATGTTTTCTGTTTCTAATTCTTCTTTCCTAACCCTTCCGAACTGCCTTTGGCTAAGTGCTGCCCTTTAGGTCTCAAACTTTGCTTATCCCAAGGTTTACAAAGGACAAACCAATCTGTTCTGGAAGAAATAACTGCCCGAGTGCTCCTTACAGCACAAATGGCGAGACTTCGTCTTCCATACTTTGGGAAAGTTGTCTGGAGAGACTGGTCCCTGGAGAAAGACATCATGTTAGGTAGGGTAGTGGGGCGGTGAAAGAGGGGGAGGCCTTCGAGGAGATGGATGGATTGAGACCATGGCAGCTACAATGGACTCATACATAGGAACAATTGAGCGAACGCTGCAGGGCCATCCAGTGTTTCACTCTGCTGTGCAAAAGATTGCTGTGGGTCAGAACCGACTTGATGGCACCTAACAGTGTCAAGGTTTGCATACCCTCCTAGTGCTACTGCTACTCTTTTAGATCTGTGTATTGTTTGGCTGAAATTTGAGCCATAAGGATGAGTTCATTTCCAGACCTGAGGGGTGTCTAAAGACCTTAGTCTCAGGAGTGCCACCAGTCTCTGTCTGACCAGTCATCCTGTTTGTTTACATTTTAAAAGATGATTTAGGGTTTTGTTGTCATAATGATTTCGTTTTGTCCTACATTTTTCTCCCGCTCAACCTAGGGCCTTCTAATGCCTCCCCTTTCAGAGCAGTTGGTCGAGATAACCACGCACTATCTGCTGCTTCTGGTCTCGGGATGTTTATGTGCTGGCGAATTTCTAGTTCCATTTCTTGAGGGAGAAGGGGAGCTTGTGGAGGCGTTAGCCATCCCTGTGAAACAGTAGAAGCCCATGACCAGTGAGGATTAGCCAGGCTAATCCTGAGTGTAGGATGGAGAGGTGTCTTAGGATGGGCTCAGAGGCTTGGGGTGGAGGATATGCAGTGTCAGATCCTAAGTGTGCCCGGGTGTTCTTGAAACACAGGAACAATTCTGAGTAGTCAAGCAAGAACATCCTAAACATTTACCACGTGCCACAAACACTCTGTACCCATTATTCTCAGCCAAGAGCTCCTCTTTGGAGGAGAATTCATAGAGTTTGGTTTTCAGCCCCTGCACCCAATGCTCCCTTATATCCCCATTTATATTCTCTTTGATTTTCTTTCCTTTTCTTCTTGCCCATGTCTTCTTGATCTATCAGAGCTCTAAAATCCAGTCTAATATCTTCTCCAAGACCAAAGCCTTATGTTGTCTCCTCTCTCTCAGACATTATTTTTCCTCCCTGTGGTAAATGATTAGATGTTGACAGTGTCCATAACTGCCTATGTATCTGCCTCTGTGTTACCCATGACATGGGCTGTGTCTTAAACTTCCAGGCAGTCATTAGACTGCTAGAAATGAGACACACACATCTGCTGCCACCAGCCATCCCATGGGCGCTATGTTCATCTGTGATTGAGCTGGACGCATGAGCCACTTAAACAGTGTTAGCAAAGCAAAAGCCATTATTGTTCAGAGACAGCAAATAGCAAAATAATAACAATAGATAGCGAAAGAAGAATGGTTTACTCTTCTTCAAAGTACCCGTGCTCATTCTTAGGTCACTGGGTCAGTGTTCTGTGGTTCAAGTCGGTGCTGTTTTTACACTACCTCTTCAGCTGGCCACCACCATGCCGTTCAGTCATGCATGCTCTCAAGAACTCTCTCTGCCACTGGGCCTTGCTACTCCTGAACCTCTCTGCCCCTGGGCCTGTTTAAACTTGTCCTGCTAGTTGCTGCCATGCTACCCAGGCCTGCTCTCAGGCCTCTGCCTGGCATGAGCAAATATTAACAGCTCTTTTAGCTCCAGTGGCACCTCCTGCCCAAAAGGTGCTCAGCCCTCACTTCGTGGGCCAGACAGGCTCACCACTGCTGTCTGTTACCATCGTCAGCACTTGCTCTTTCTTTGGGATCTAGGAGATTCTCAATTCAACAACCCTAGTCCTTGGTCCAAAGGGCTTTTGATGGGGATGAGGTCTGCCTGTGCCTCTATGGATGACCCTGTTAAGTCTAATAGATGGTAAAAGCAATCAAGTCTCTGGGTATGGCAGCAGTCCCCCCCCCCCTTTTTTTCATAATCATAGTAAACGCTCCAATCCCAAGAAAGCTTTTACCTAGCTTATTTGCATGGTCAGCCAGTCATTTTTGAGGCATTTACAAACCCATGGCTGGAAAGGCCATATACTGTACTGCAATGTAGCACCAGCATGCTGCTGCAGAGCCTTAGACTGTCCCAAACCTTTGCCCTGTCTGGCTTCCGTGGTTTCTCTCCTTTTCCTTGCACTGACTCTTCCTTTTCCACTCGTTCTCCTTCTACTTCCTCTCCTGCTTACCAGGCCTCTGGCCTCTGCCCCTGTCATTGTCTCTCTGAAGTCTCCTTTGTTGATGTGTTTTTCCTGTTTTTAGTCGCTGTCTCACTCCTCCCTGGCTCTAGTCCCAGCCTCTTGCCAAGGTCTGGTTCCACATCCTGTTGTCATCTCCTAATTAACTTCTTAGACACTTGTCTAACAATTCATTTTTCCTCATCCTCTACTTCATTATAAACAAAAACCCAAGCCTCTTCAAGCTCTAGTTGCCTCTACGCTCAGGAAACATCCTCCCAATGTCCTGGACTCAGTTTCCTAGAATGGGTTTGATTCCTCTCTGCCTTTTGTCTTCCTCCATCAAAGCCATCACCAAGCCTTGGATGGGCGTGTGGAACTGATCTTATTCAGAGGCGTCTTTCAACACTTGAGATTACTGTGGCTGAATCCGGTTAGGTCTCTTGTCCCAAGATTTTTAACTTCTGACCATTCTTCCTTACACTATTAGGTGGTTCATCGCAGTGAGTCACTATTCTGATCATTGTAGAGCTTGGACTGACATAGCCCCCTAACCTGCCTGCTAGAATTACAAGTCTTGCTTCATTCAGCCAACAGAAGTTCCAGGTAGTCCTTAGTTATTTCCTGTTACAGACAATGTGCTCAGCTAGGAATGCCTGATGCTGATGATTCAATTTTTAAGATAAAAGGCACCAAAGATGGACTGCATCACACATTGCAAGGAAGCCCAGTTTCGTGCTTAGTTTGCCCTGGAGCAGAAGGTTGGGGTTGGGGGAGTGCAGACCCTCACTGAGCCCCATTTTGAGGGGAGTGCAGCCTGGAGATTGAGACCTCTGCAGAATGACCTTTACCTCAGTGCCTGCCATGTCTCAGGACTTTGCTATGAATTTATGTGTGTTATCTGATTTAATCTGTGTAACAGCATCCCTAAGGAAGGTACTGTTATCAGAAACTTAAACTTGTACTCCTATTATAAATAAATACATTTTGTTTTCATTGATGCGTGAAAAAATTAGAGGCATCCTTGTTATCCACTCAGAGTTATTAGCTGAATTGTCTTGTTCCTATAGATGGGTTGCCCCATTTGGCTTTGAGCTTGAGGGGATTTGTACCACCTTTATCCTGGGATCTGTCAGTCCTCCAAGTCTACTCAGGAATGGTGGGAGGAGAAAACTCTGGACGTAGTTGACTGACTCTGTCTACAGAGGATTATTGATTCCAGGACACTCCCCACCATCAACCCCTTCCATGGATACCAGAACCAAGGGACATTTAAGTCCCACTTCTCCCTCCCGCCCCCCACTATTTGATGTTTTTGTTTATTTCCACTTGATTGGCCCTAAAGTGCCAGTCTTCCAATTACAAATGGTTCCATTCCTAAATCTCTAAGTCATAGTTGTACATAAATAAGAACAGTTAGGTTTGTATCTAGCAGCATGTGCCTAACATCAGTCAGTCAAATGCATGTCTTACAGTAAGATATATAGCATACTTTTCTGCATATAAAAAAATTAAGCATTTCCGATAGATTAAAATATCTTCAGTAGCACAATACAATAATAATGTTTTGATGTGCATTAAAAAATAGCTCTCATTTTTTATCATGAGCCACTATATACCTTGAATTTTTTAAAATACTTTTATTGGGAGCGCTTACATCTCTTCATAATCCACACATTCATCCACTGTGTCACGCACATTTGCACATATGCCACCATCTTCATTTTCAAAGCATTCTCTTTCCACTTGAGCCCCTGATATCAGCTCCCCACTTACGCAGGTCCCTTTTATAAAAGGATGTGGCATTTACATTTAACCTATACACTCAAGTTATAATTATATTACTATGTAAATGCTATTAACTAGTGCTTTCCATCTTAGCCTTTTAGGGATTGTTTTTCTCAACTAATCGTTTTTATTTATCTTTCCTCTTGACTATTTTTAATCCATGGTTCATTGAATCCATGGATGTGGAACCCATAGATACAGTAGGCCATTTGTTTATTTTTTTAAATGTTGATTGTATTCGTCTCCCAGATTTATCTCTCATGTTTTATATAGAGATATATATTTATATTTTTATATATGCTTTTGTGTGTATTTATGTATATTTTTCTCTCATGAGAGAAATATGGGAGACTTATGCTACACACCCACCACACACACAGTTTTACTGGAGACTGAGCTTCAAACCTATTCTTCCTGTTTCAGCCATGGCCAATGAAACAGTGTGGAATGGATTCAACTTGTAAAATGTGGGCATATTAGAACAATAACTGGGGTGGGAAAAATTACAGGTTGACAACATCCTGCTTAGACTCCTACTTAGAAATCTTTGCCTCTTCTGAGTCTCCCATTCTATGGGTCTAGACCCATAGCTTTTCCCATTCTGGTTGTCATTCTAGATGGCATACATTTTAAGAATTCGGGTCTGTTTTCACTAGCCGTGACTGAAGGTTTGAAGCTCTGGCCACACTTCAGTGGCTTTTAGTGCATTGGCAGAGTTGGACCCCTATTTCCACATTTTTGCTGTATTTCCCAGCAAGCTTCCTTCAGTCTGTCTGCTCAAGCTTTTCTAGGTTCACATGTGGACCAGAGAGAGGAAGGACAGCCTGCCCATTGCTGCCCAGGGACCTTTGTTCATCTTTCACTGTTCCTGTAACCAGTTTTGCAGTGGTCTTATTCTCCAGGCTGAGCTTCCTTCAGAACTACTGCCTTAATTAAAGATCTCTTAGTTACCTAGGGCTGCCACGATGAGAAGTCTACAAGTGGGGGGTTTGCAGTCCAGGCATTTATTTTATTACGGTTCTGGAGCCTTGAAGTTCAAACTAGGGTGTTGGTTCTAGGAGAAGGTCATTCTTGCCAACTTGTCATAGCTCCCAGCAGTCCTTGCCATTCCTGGGCTTGTAGCTGTGTCTGCCTTCATGGCCACTCGGAATCTTCTCCCTGTGTGTCTCTGTGTCTCTTTCCTTTTCCTAAGGTACTGCTAAGAAGGAATTAGGGTAAAGACCAGGTATGGCCTTATTAGCATAAAATGAAACCAGTTTCCAAACTGGGTCATTCACTGATACAGAGGCTGGGATGTCAGTCTATCTTTTGGGGGGGACATAATTCAATCCACAACAGACCTCTGCTCCCTGGAAAGATAAGCGCCAAGCTGGACTTCTCAGGCTATTTTTCCACGTCGTCCTTTCACGGCGCCCATTGTTTTCAGAATTGTATCAGTACTCATCCTTTGCTTATGTCAGGGTGCCCTGCTTTCTCTTTGAACTCCTTTGCCAAAAGAGTATGAAGATGAGATCTTACCATTGGCATTTGACAACTAATGGACTAAAAAGAGGCAACGGATTTGGGTGCAGGTCATCATGCCCCAAGCACAGGCTGTTGTAGAGTTCACTTTGTGTGGGAGTCTGGTCCGGAGTCTTCCAGCTCAGTCACTAAGACTGCACATGGTGGTCCACTGCTCAGTCAGCACCAAAGCCTGAGGAGTTCTGGAAGATTAAGAATAGTATTGGACTCCCTAGATTCACCGTCCTGTCCTTCAGTGGGTTTTAAGGGTTTCCACAGCTTAAGGACCTCAGTGACTTCTTAGAGGAATTCAGAATCTCTTAGGGTTGTGACAAAAATCTAGATCCATTCTAGACTTCTCCACCAATTCCAAGGGTAGGAGAACTACCTGCAACCCCTGATCTCTCACTCCCAGCCCACTGTAGTGATGCCTTGTGCATTCCTACTCTCTGACAGAAGCTCTTCATTGAAGGGGCCGCATGTTCTTTCTGATCATGACTAGGTTCACGGGTCATGCTATTTGCTGTACTTGAGCTTGGCCTTGATTGGGCCTTCCTGCAGAGAGAGCTCGAGCCCTTTAGATAAGGATGCTATCATGCCCCAATCCCGAGATCCTCTTCTCTGATACAGGGCCAAAGACCAGACTCGCTCCTTCACTGCAAAGGGAGGGTTTCTAGGTGAAGGAGCCCGTGAAAGGGTGTGTTCTTCATTAGGGTTCAGACAACCCCTGAAGACATAAGATCATTTAGTTTGTGGTGCCCTGACCTTTGTCACCAACCCAGGATGAGATGGCCTTTGGAAGCTCAGAGCTCCTTCCTGGGTTGGTAACAAAAGTCAGACCACCACTGTATCAGATCACTCAAAATTACATTTGAGATTTGGGAGAATTTTCTATCCTAATTGCGTGAGCTGTGACAAATAAGAACCTGAAGTGGGACGTTATTTGGGGTTCATATTTTGAACAAAGTATATGATGCTTATATTCCATTTGTAGGAGTGGCAAGGAATTTACTGCACCAAAAAGAAAAATGGAGATAATATACAGCAAAATGTGAAGATAATACCTGTCATTGGACAGGGAGGGTAAGTGGGAAAAAAATACTTAAATAACTGTACTATGTTTGGAGTTACTGCAAAATTTGCTTTGAATTCTTAAGAACTAGTCACAGAAGTCCAGGAGGAGGAGGGAGGACATGTACTTATTCAGGTGTCATTGAATCGTCTCCCAGGGTGGCTGTGTCTCGGTGGCTTCTCCAGGTAGCAGCCAGACCCTCCACTGGAGGCCCAGAGCTAGCAGATGGACACACAAGAGGCCGTTCTGTAAAGTCGTGTGATGAGCGCTCTTGACAGTGATTCCCATTGCTTAAGAGATTTTGGCAGATCACACACCTTCATAGAGAATGCTCTGATTTAAACAAGGATCTCGGCAGCACAAAGAGCTAGACCCTCAGTATTTAGCCAGAAAAGTTGACCATTCAAACCCACCCAGAGGTGCATTAGAAGACAGGCCTGGCAAGGTCCTTGTAAAAGGTCACATCCCTGACAGTGCCGTGGGATGCAGCTCTATCAGAAACACACAGGGCGCCATGCGTCCACATAGGCTTGACAGCAACGAACAAAGACAATGAGGTATTTCCGCAGGTACCTATCAACTTAGATAAGACCTCTTTTAAATTTTAATATTCATGGTATTTTAATGTAAATCAGACGTGACTATGGATCGGAAAGTGATATATATTAGGAGTGTAAACTTTTTATAAGATTATTTGAGTCTAAAAGAAATATGAAAAGAGGAAAATTACAAGTATAACATGTAGAGTACCAGCAATAAGCTGTGACATCAGGGGAAGCGATGGAGTGTAGAAAATTAAATCGGGAGACAAAATGCTTATAGTACAATCTTACATGCAAAGAGCACGCTGTCAAACAATGGCTCTGTGATCTCGGTCAGGATACTCCATCGTGAAAGTGAAAGATGTGGGGGAGCGGAGAAAGGAACAACTATAACAGCCATAGGGGCTCCCATGGCTGGCCTGTTGGCCGAGCTTTGGCGCCCTCTGGACAGGCTCTCCTCTCTTCATTTCATCCTGACTGCAGCCCTGTGTGGTCGGCGCTGTGCCCACCTCCGTTTTACAGATGAGGAAGCAAGCTTTGAGAGGTGAGGTTTCTCCTACAAGGTCTGGCTGCTGACAAATGGCAGAGCCAGGCTGTGCATCTCAGCACACACGTGCTTTGTCACCAGGCTTCTCTGTCATGAGCCAGCTGGTGACTGCTTCAGGGAGCTGGATCTGTAGGCTCTCTGTTCTCAGTCTTTGCCCTTTTATGCCCTTTCCCCTCCAAAAAAAAATGTTTTTTATAAGTCTGTAAGGATGTGAGTATCGGGGGAAACATGCTTAAAAGGAAAGAACAATAAATCTGTCTGAGAGAATCAACAGCTTCTGAGAGAAGTCCTCGCCGCTGTGTGTTAGGTTCCCAGCTAGTGAGTTGGAGGTGAAACCGGCCCTTGGTGCGGTCAGTGACTATTCCCATGAAACACTCAGAGCAGGCTGGTTGTTGGGCCTTGACAAGCATCAGGCTAAAGGGCTGTGGAAAGAAAATCACATTAAGGAACTATGGTTAACAAGCACTATAACTTTTTAAACAAACATTGGAGTTTGGGGGTTTGTTTTACTTGACTGTTGTGACTGTTAGAATATGTATTTTGCTTTTCTGAAGGGTCACTTTTCTACAGAAATTCCATAAGATGTCTATAGTCTGTAGATACTCCTTCCTTTATTGGTGGCCTTGTCCACAAGTCATAAAGAGCTATCCCCAAAGCATTTTATGTGAAGAGGAGGTGCTCTTTTGATAAAGAAAATTAGCGACATGTTCATCAAGTTGGACAAGCAAGGAGTAATGTATTGTTTTCCACTTGCAGAAAAATTAGACACTATGTGTCCATTATCAGAGTGTGCAATGGCAGCAATAAGGTATGTGAAGAGGGGGACCTTGGTACACCCCAGGAAGATTTTTTTCTTATTGTATAATAATTAGCAATAATGACTTTTAAAATTCATTTTCAGGCTGAGAAAATAGCTGAATGTGTTCAGCCAGAAGGTCTTTCAGGTAAGTATGCCTAGAACAAGGCTGGCCAGGGTGCTCATACTCTCTCTTAGGGTTCATCAAGCATTTGAGAGGGTCAAAAAAAAGAAGACACTTTAGATGAGTTTGCCTGGTACAGAAATGGGGCCGTATCTTCTGAGCACTGTGGCAGCATTTGTCGCCATATCCTCACCTGGTTTGTGAGTTGGAAGACCCAAAGATGAATGGGCAATCTGACCCTGCATTTGCCAGGGCCCTGGTCAGGTTCTTCCAATTCTAGGGTGGTGCTCAGGTGTGGAGGAGAGAACTGGCGCCCTCAAATACACGCAGTTATGTGGAGGTGTCTAGAGTAAAGTGTGGCTTGATGGCCTTATCTATGCCTTCAGAGGCAGACCATATCAGACATCTGGCTACAGAACTTTAGCAGAGACTTCTTCATCTTCCCCTTGAACCCTAGTCATCAACAGCCCACAGAGAAGGAGCTGGACCCCACCAGACTTGTTTCTTTCACTTCATGCTTTTTTCCTTTGGACCACCATCTGCTCATGTTCACATACGTGTTGGGCAGATGCTTTCCCCTGGCTTGGAATTGCCTGGTTTTTTCAAACATGTGTCATGGTGTCAGCAAGCCACCTTCCTGGGTAACTGGCATGGGGCTGTGGTAGTGAAGCTTCTATATTTCAGCTCCAAACTGGAACTTCCCCATTAGGTGCTTGTGTGCCTTGCCAGCCTTGAGCCCTGGTTCCCAGTGCTCTGTGGGAATCTCCAGGGAGAAGACCTTGTCTGCTTTCCTTTTACTCTGTTGGTGATACAAGGTTCTATACTGGTTGTTTTACTGAAGCCTTATAATATAAGCCAGCGAGTCAGGCACCTTGTAAATTAAAAGTTCCTCTTTTACACATAAGGAAACTGAAAGGCAAAATAATTTCCCCAAAGATCGCCACCTAGGATATGGCAGAACTGGTACTTGAATCTGAAACAGCTGATTTGAAGACTGAAGCACATGCTGGGACAGTTCTTCTGAGGCCCAAGAACAATCAGTGTGAACACACGTTCTAGAAATGTCTGTGGAGTGTCTGCTGTGTACCAGAACCCTGTGCTCTGCAAAGAGGTTAGGGTTACTTATGCAAATGTCGATGGTCAGCAATGGTATTAGCAAATAACCCAGATGTGGGACTGATGAGATTGAAGCAGGGAATGGTAGAAGGGTGTGGAACATTGACGCTAACTAGGAGAGGGAGGGAAAAGACTGACTTCCAGAGACCCCCTCCATGGCGGGCAGGAGGAAGCAGAGCTGAGAAGCGGAGATGAGCCAGGGAGAGTGCCGCTGACTCCCAGGGAAGGAATGGTGGGGCAGACAAGGCGGGCAGTAGAGAACGGGCAATCGATGCTCCTCCCATTTAGTACCCCACAGCTCATTGGTGACCTGTGGAAGTGTGGTTTCAGGAGGGTGGGGAGGGCAGACCAGATGGCAAGGGATGATGGGAGATAGAAGTAGCAGCGGCAAGTGCAATATTCCATAGTGTGCAAGGTCAAAGAGTCCCTTTACTTGCATTTTCTAATTCTTCAGGAGAACCTTTTACGTAGGCATGGCTGTCAATAGTCCTCACTATAGAGGAAGAAACAAGCTCAAACAGGTTTGCTTTGAGCTTAAAATCAGGCTGCCGGAGGGGGGGGGTGGGGAGGGGACCAAATCAGTGGCAGAGAAAATTTAGTCACAATGTCTAGCTAAGTCCTCTGGACATAAAGCTGGCTGTGCTGCTGTGAGGGGAAGAGACTGAATAACCAACCAGTGAGCACTAACTGATCAGTAAAATGACAAAAAGCCCCACACAAATGCAGCTTGAGAGATTCTTAAGCTGTCTAAATTCTGCCATTTTCCTTGAGATCGGTGACCAGTAGTGACTTCAGAGTTGTTCCAAAGAGGCCTGTGAACAGGGAAGTGTAAGGGGTCAAGCAAACCTTAGAGTTATGGTAATGGTGAGGATAAACGAGAGTAGAAGAGAGACCAGCTGAGAGGCTCTGGATTCAAGATATCCTTGGGAAGATGGTCCGTAGGACTTAGGGACCATTATAATGTGAGAGGTTAAAGAGAATAAGCTTGAGGCTGATGTCAAGATTTCTAGTCTGACTTGTGGTGGCATTAGTGCGGCGGTGGGGCGGGGGGGGGGGAGAAAAAAAAGTCTCCATAGGGGCAGATTTGAAACTATTACATTTCGTGCTTGGAACATTCTAGAAGAATGCACTGAGTGACTTCATAAACAAAAGACATGACTTTTGTAATCAATCTACTCCCTATGTTGATTACAACCAGCCACCCTACTACCATCGACTTGATTCCAACTCAGAAGTTCAGTAGAGGGTTTCAGAGACCGTAAGTCTTCACAGGAGCAGAAAGCCTCATCTTTCTCCCAAGGAGTGGCTGGTGGGTTTGAACTGCCAGTCTTCAGCTAGAAGTTCAGTGTTTCCCCAGAGCAACAGTAGGTCTCTTTCTATGCAGGTTATAGCTTAGAAAACTGTATGGGGCGATCCTTTGACACCACATGGTTTTGCTGTGAATCAGAAGGTGACTCTGACAGTACAGCAAGGGACTGGGGAGCGGAATATGACAAGTGAGGAGATAGTCAGGAATGGCACGGCCAGTAATGTGACAAGCTCCGGTTGAGGTGGTATGGAGTGGGTCCGGCTTCAGTGTATGGTACAAGTGTTCTAGTGTGCTGTCCAGAAACCGTGGACAACTGAAAGGGTTTTGAGCTTTACTCTGTCAGAAAAAAAGCAAGCTTCTGAAGGAGGCAGAGATCGTTACTGGTATCTGATGTTGCCGAGTGGCCAAGGAGAAGGCTGTCTATAGGCGACTATTGACTGGGTAGTTTGGTAGTTTGGAGTGGAGATTGGATAGAGGTTGGTTCTGGTGCAGAACAAACACTCAGGAGCACTTGAAAAGTCGAAGTGTTTAACCGTATACAACTCTTACCATAACCCATACACCCTTTCATTGTATGTCAAGCACATTTGTATATTTGTTGCTATCATCATTCTCAAAACACTTGCCTTCTA
The DNA here is from genome assembly GCA_004026705.1 of Nesogale talazaci. NCBI lineage: Eukaryota > Metazoa > Chordata > Mammalia > Afrosoricida > Tenrecidae > Nesogale > Nesogale talazaci. Next base: position 22,929 of record PVJH01007803.1, read on the forward strand.
CTTAAGCCCTTGGTATCAGCTCATTTCCCCCCTCCCTCCCCACTCCCTTCTCCCTTCTCCCTCATGAACCCTGAATTTTCTGATGCCTGTTACCCAATCCTGTCGATACTTCATGATTGCACAGGCTGGTGTGTTTCTTCCATGTGGGCTTGTAGCTTCTCTGCTAGATGCTCACTTATTTAACTTCAACTTCTTAAGACCTAAGACACTATCTTTTAATAACCAGGCACCATCAGCTTTCTTCACCACATGTGCGTGTGCACCCATTTTGTCTTCAATGGTTGTGCAGCCAGGGTGAGCATTCACAGAATGCCAGATTGTTAGAACATTGTTTTTGCATTCAGCGAGGGCTTGAGCAGAGGCCCAAAGTTCACCCACTACCTCATTGTATTACCATATAAATATATGTACATAGGCCAATATCGCTACTTTTATGAATGAATTTACATAGGTAACATTTGTGTTCATACCTCTATCTGTAGCTTTGCTTCTAGATCTTTCCTGTTCCGTTTTAACTTCCTCCTGTCCCTCACGTCATGCTCATCCTTCTTTTGCCTCTTAGTAATTCTTCTCAGCTAGACTGCTATTGCTACAACACCCCCAGGATCTCTGTCCTCTTTGTTGTTGCTTTTAATTCTCTAGTTGTTCCCATCTATGGCACTGCTTACTCACTGCTCCCTAAGTACCTCCAGAACTGTAGTTCTCATTGCTTTCTCCTCAGGTTTGCTTCTCATGCCTATCTTATATAGGTAGGCAAACCAACTGTAACAGAGACAAAATAAAAGATTACATAAAAAGAGAAAAAAATAGCCAAAAGAAAAAGCATCCATAATTTCAGGTCTGCCCAAGAAGACAGACAACCATGTTTGAATGGTGTTGGGGAGGCAGGAAGGGAAGGGAAGGTTTCCCATAAGGTATTACCTGAACTGCATCTTCAAAAGGGCAAAGGAGTCAACTTAGGTAACGAAGGCCCCAAGTGGAGTAAGCACTTTGTCCTAAGGAATGGAGCTTTAGGTTCTATCAGGTAGGTTTTGATGCATAACAACCATTGTGACAGGAGAATTGCCCGGTGGGGTTTCAAGGCTGTAATCCTTATAGAAGCAGATTATCACATCCTTTTCCTGTGCACTCAACTTCTAAACTTCAGTTTGCAATTGACCACATAACTTGTGCAGCCAGAATGTCTTCATAGGTGAATTGTAGTATCATAAATACTTAATGACAGCTATAGCGGGGAGCCATAGCTTAGAACTGCATGCTTTTTACCTTAAGAAGTTTGAAGATTTCTTGAAAGAAGACAATGAGACATAGACTCATTGATTTAGATAATGAGTTGAAGGAGAAGAGGGCTGCATTAGGAAGAATGGTGAGTGACGTACTTTAACTTGGGTTCAGTCACCCACCCAGGATAAAAAGTTGATTTGGGAGAAATAACAAGTTTGGTTGAGATAATGAGTTCATTTAAAATGCCTGGGGGTTGTTCAAATGTAAGAGATATAATGCACTTGGGAGGGTGACCTGGAATGAGACAGCTTCACGGGAATTAATTAAAGCAATAGGAGGATGTGAGATCCCCTTGAGGTAATGTTGACCAAGAAGAGCTAATGACGGGACCTCTGGAAACTTCAGGGTAACTGGTGAAGAGGATGATGGAGGATGATGGACACTAGAAGGAACAGCGAGCAAGGCAGAAGGATAATCAGGACCATGGACTCATGGAAGCCAAGAGTTTTCAGGAAGTGTGATCAAGTTATATTGGTGAATAATTGAACGATAGCCTTGGATTTGACAATAAAAAGTCATCAGTGACCTTAAAAATCCACTACCAGTACCTATATAGGAGAAATTGCACTATGGGTTCAAGAAGCATAGAGCAAGTGAAGAACCTTCTTGATGGTGAGAAAGGGACTATTAAGGGTCTGCCCTAGATCCTCTTTGTGAGCAGGAGAAAACAGGTAAGAAGGCAGACACGTAGCAGGAAATGCAACATGTGTACAGTAAGACCTTAATGCAGCCTTGCCATTCACTATATGATAGCGCCCAGTTTACGCATCTGTGAACCAGGGATGCCTATTTCAAGTTTCCTGGATGCCCAGGAAAGCATCCAGCACTATGCATTGCACCACTAGGTAAGAAGAGGAGAGAACAAGGAGGAGGGCCAACTTCACCTCCCAAAGTATGAGTCTGAGAGAGTGAAGGACAGACTTCTGTTTGAAGCCTAAAAGAATAGTGGTACGATTTACAAAATAGGGGGGGGGTGCATGTTTAGAGAGAAGATAAACGTTGGAAATCTACCCCAAACCAGTGTTCTTTTTAGGTTTTCCCCCTGGAATGTCCTAAAGCTTATCTTCTAGAGAAAAGGAAACCTCCTCTCCCCCCGCCCCGCCCCCATCTCCTTTGGAGCAAGGATATGGATCAAAAATAACCTGCCATTTACAAAATTATATAGAAATGTAATAGTCCTGAGTTTAATTCTGCATTTTTACTTTATGTCTTAGGTCTTCATAATTATATTATTGAAAATTATAAAACTCTTATGATTGTACTTGGTGAAACCTTTTGCGAGAACTAACCCCCTCAAAATCCAGATGTTCATGTTCATCTCTATACACTGGAATTTTTTTTTGAAGCATCTTAAGTGGTGGTATATTCTTATTTTGGTAATTTTAGATTAATAACTTCTGGTAATATTTAATTCATTGAAGAAATAATGTCTAATTGAAATGTTTCCACAGATATGCAGACAGGCAACCTTATTAAAGACAAGAGAAAAGACTCAATAGATGTCAAGTCTCTTACTAGTCGATCAGGAAACGAAGGTAAGTGCCAAAGACAAGAAAAGCAAATATTCTTTTTTTTTTTTTAATTAAATACCTTCATTGGGAGCTTTTACATCTTTTATCACAATCCATACATTCATCGATTACGTCAATCACATTTGCACATATGCTGCCATCATAATTTTCAAAGCATTCTCTTCCCACTTCAACCCCTCATATCAGCTCACCATTTCTGACCCTTTCTCTCCACCACCCGCCCTCCCTCACAAACACTTGATAAGTTGTAGATTATTATTTTCATATCTGACCTTGCCTTCCGTAGCTCCTCTCTCACTTTTCTATTGTTTGTCCCCCCTGGGAGGGGGGTTATATGTTGATCCTTGTGATGATTCCCACTTTTCCCCCACCCTCACCTAATCCTCCTGGTGTCTCTACTCTCCTTGTCCACCCTGTGTGGTTTATCTACTCAGGCTCTTCTCTGTAGCAGTGGGCATGTTCTAGTCTCATCCAATATGTAAAGTAGAATTGAGGTCATGATAGTGGGGAGAAGGAAGCACTACAGACGGACATTGGGTCTCCACTCCAGGCCCCACCCCCCACCCCATTCACATTGAGTATCTTTTTGTTCTGGGTCTTAGATGCCTGATACCCGATCCCATCAACACCTCATGATCACAGGCTGGTGTGCTTCTTCCATCTGGGATTTGTTACTTCTCAGCTAGATGGCCACTTGTTTGTCTTCAAGCCTTAAGACCCCAGATACTATATCCTTTGATAGCCAAACAACCATCAGCTTTCATCACCACATTTGCTTATGCACTCATTTTGTCTTCAGCAATCATATTGGGAAGGTGAGCACCACGGAATGCTGGGTTGTTAGAAAAAAATGTTGTTGCCTTGAGGGAGTACTTGAATAAAGGTCCAATGTCCATCTGCTACCTTGATGCTTAAAATATAAATATATGTATATAGATCTATTTCCCTTTCATTACATATAAATATAGTTGCATATGTACATGCCTGTACAGACCTCTATAACGCCCTTTGCTGATGACCGCATCCATGAGCACTGATTGTGGATCCAAGCAAAGTAGATCCTTGACAACTTCAATCTTTTTGTCGTTTATAATGATTGGGTCAAATTGTGAGGATTTTGATTTTTTTTAATATTCTTCACATTGAGTTGTAATTCATACTGAAGGCTGCAATCCTTGATCCTTATCAGAGAGTGCTTCAAGTCCTCCTCACTTTCAGTAAGCAAGGTTATGTTATTGTCTTTTTTGGGGGGCATCACTGCCCTCTGGTGGTCGTGGATATGTTATTGTCTTATCACAGGTTGTTAAAAAGCCTTCTTCCAAACCTGATATCAAATTCTTCTGCATATAACCCAGCTTCTCTGATGATTTGCTCAGTATGTAGATTGAATTAAATATGGTGTTTGGATGTAACCTGCACACACACCTTTCTTGATTTTAAATATTGTCAGATACTGAAAAGAACTTAAATAGTATTTGCTTAACAAATCTTTCATATTCCAAAATTTGGAGTAACACCTCAGAAAGTGAGCTTTAATGGAAAACCATAACCCACAATGGAATATATCTTTAAAAATTAGCAAATACATTACTAACACAATTAAAGCACTACATTAACATCTTCTACTATTACCACATAGTATATTTTATTTTTCCGTATTCCTTCAACTCCATTAAAAGACTCCAAAAGGAGGTATTGTGGGTTAGGAATGAGTAGAGAATACAAAGGTTTCAAAAGCAGGAGAGTACCCTGTACCCTCATGAACTGAAGGTGGCCAGTTATTAGGGAGACAAGACAGGGAAAAAGGAGCTTGTCTAGGTGTGTTTAATATTGATATAAGAATATTTACTTTGAAGGGGAGGTGGTCGAAGGGAAGGAGAGGGAGTTGGGGGAAAACCAACCCAGGAACAAGGAACAACAAGTGAGCTAAAACATCATCAATGGAGAGAAGGACGTAGGATGCCTCGGGAGGCTTAATCAAGGGCAATGTAGCAGTGAAGAATTACTAAACCTGAATGAAGGTTCAGCATGATGGTGGGACAAGAGGAAAGTAAAAGGAAATAGAAGAACTAGGAAGCAAAGGACGTTGATAGAGGTCTAAATACAGGCATGTACATATGTAAATACATTTCTCTATGTACTCATAGCTATGTGTTAAGAATTAAGGTTGCAGACGGACATTGGGCCTCAACTCAAGTATTCCCTCAATAAAAAAAAAAAAAAACCACTTTGTTGATCAGGTATCAGGCACCAAAGATTCAGAGCAAAAAATCATTACAATGTGAATGAGGGAGTGTGGAATGGAGACCCAAAGTCCATCTACAGACAATTGGACATCCCCTTACACAAGGGTCACGGGAAGAGACAAACCAAGGTGCAAAATAGACTGATGAAACATGCAGCTTTCCTCTAGTTCCTTAATGTGCCCCCTCCCCACCAATATTTGATCTCAATTCTACCTTACAAATTGAGATAGACCAGAGCACATACACTGGTATGGATCAGAGCTGGAAATACAGGGAATCCAGTACAGACAAAGCCCTCAGGATCAATAATGAGAGAAGCAAAATCAGGAGGATAGGGGGAAGGTGTAGTAGAAAGGGGGCATTGATCACAATGATCTACATATAAATCTCTCCCAGTGGAATACGTGACAGAAAAGTGGGTGAAGGGAGACATGGGTCAGTGGTAAGACATGGGGAAAAAACTGCTATATATACTCGTGTATAAGCCGAATTTTTCAGCATGCTTTTTAATGCATTTTTGTGGTAAAATTATGTGCCTTGATTGATACTCGGGTAAGCTTAAATTTTAGTATAAAAGGTATAAATTATCAAGGTTTCATGAGGGAGGAAGTGAAGGAGGGAGGGCGGGAGAGGGGAGGGGAGTAATGAGCTGATACCAAGTGCACAAGTAAAAAAAAGTTTTGAAAATGATAATGGCAACATGTGTACAAATGTGCTTGACACATGCATGGATTGTGATAAGAACTTTAAAAGCCCCCAATAAAGTGATTTTTTTTAAAAAAAAAAGCGACTATCAAGAAGAGATCAAAAGACATGTTGCATTATGTAAATCTGCTGCACAAGACTAAAGTGTTGAAAAGCTAGGATGTTACTTTGAGAGCTAAGGTGTGCCTGATACAAACCATGGTACTTTCAGTTGCCTCAAAGAAAAACCAACGGGTTTGAACTGTGCCACTGAAGAATATTGAAAGTACCATGCAACAACAATAGACAGCAATCTAAAGTGACCATATAAAACATTATGACGGAGAAAACATCCTACATAGTAAAACAGAACTACACAAACCAAAACAAGGGTTTACAGATAAGATTCTTGCAAGGTAGGCAATAGCAACAAAATGGAACACTGTAGATAACAGTCAAATAGAAGGTATTTAGTCATTCACAAAAGACAACAAACTCTTGAATTTGGAGAGGAAACCAAATGATAAAAAGACAAAATATTGGGGCTGAGCCCTAGTGGGATAGTGGTTGAATGCGGGACTGAGGCCCACTGGGTTGGCGGTTTGAATCCAGCAGCAGCTCTCCAAGAGCAAGGCTGGGCCTCCCACTCCCACCACTGGACAGTGATGCCAAAAAAAAAAAAAAGACAAAATATTGACACAAAAATCTATAAACAAAAGAAATGCAGCACCAAAATTATCAAGAACATAGAAACTAATATAATAAAAACATATACTAGCAATGTTAAATGTGAGTGGATTGAACTCATCTATTAAGAGATAAAAAGCAAAGAGAATGGATGTGAAAACATCATCCTTTAATTGCTGATTATGAGAAACATGCCTTGGATATAAAGATAAAAATGAAAAGATGGGAAAAAATATCATGCTAACAGAAATCAAAAGGAAGGAGTAACTATTAATTCTCTGACAAATTAGACATCAAAGTAAGAGCCCTAATGGGGATAACAAAGGGCAATATATAGTCATGAAAGCGTCAGTTGAACAAAAAACATAATATCTATGTCCCAAATCAAAAACCTTCCAAATACATTATCAAATAGACTATAATACAATAATACTAGGAGACTTCAACAGAACACTTTTGAGCAAAAATTAATCAATTATAAAATCAACAGATAAAACAGAAGAAGTAAAAATAACACACTCAGATTGATCTTAGACATATATAAAACACTTCACCCAACATAAGCACCATACACATTCATTTCTAGTGCACACAGACATACTTCAGAATAGATCACATTTTAGGACATAAAACCAACATCAGTAAATTCAACAACATCAACTCTAGATTAACTATAGGACGATCAACCCTAAAAAATTAAATACAATGAAATTTAATAACATTTTACTTAAATGGGAAACTGAATTAAAACACACAAAAGTTACTTGAAACAAATGGGAACAAAAGTGCAATATACCAAAATTTGTGCGACATGGCAAAAGCAGTACTCAAAAGCCAGTTTATAGCAATAAGTGCACATTTCAAAAAGGAAGAAACACCTTAGCATATCAACTATTGTAACTTGAACAAGAACAGCAAAACAAGCTCACACACACCAGAAGAAAGAGATTAGAATAGAAATTAATGAATCAGAAATAAACTGTAGAAAAGGACAAGAAGTTGGTTCTCCAAAAGGAAACGTAATAGATCAGCAACGAGAGCAAAGCAAGGCCACAAAGCCCTGAGAAGCCCCAAGAATGGACCAGGCTACAAGGAGCATTTCCTGAACCCCTCAGAACCATTGCCGGGATCGTCAGTGGTTAGCAGACATTCTGGAATTATGGATGCTTTTTCATTTTGTTTTGTCTCTGTTGTTTTGCCTACCTATATGAGATAGGCTTGGGAAGCAAGCCCAAGGAGAAAGCAATGGGACAGACAGTTCTGGAGGGACTTGAGAGGAGGAGGCCTGGGAAAGGAGTGGTGAGGAAATAATGCCATAGACAGAACAACTAGGGAATTATCTCTTCTCAGCCTTTTGGCTAAGATCATGTGTAGTATCTGTTTGTATCAGTTTAATATCTGATACGTCCTCTATCCGAGGACAATATATTACATGGAATTTTGGAGCAGGGAGATGGAATAGGAGCTTGCTCCATCCACTCAACGCATCAACCTGGTATTGCAGTACCTCCAGGAACGGTGCACCAAAAAGAAAAAACAAACAAACAACTAGGGAATTAAAAGCAACAGTGAGAAAGCAAATGTTTTGAGAATGATGATGGTAACAAATGTACAAATGTGCTTGACATACAATGGATGGATGGATGGATGGTGGTAAGAGTTGTTTTGAACCCCCAATAAAATGATTTTTAAAAAAAAGCAACAAAGAGGACATGGAGAGATCCTCGTCGTGTGGAAGCAAAAGCAGTCTAGCTGTGAGGAATTACTAGTAAACAGAAGAAGGACGAGTGTGACAGTGTGGCCGGAGGAAGGTAAAAGGAAACAGGAAAGATCTAGAAGCAAAGCTATGGCTAGAGGTATACATGTATTCATAAAAGTAAAGTATTGTCCTATATACATATTTTTATTTGACAATACATTGAGGATGTGTACAGACTTTGGGCTTCTGCTCAAGGCCTCCCCCAATGCAAGAACACTTTGTTCTAACAACCTCTCAACCGGTGATACTCACCCTTCCAACACAATTGCTGCAGACAAAAAGGTTGCATAAGCAAATGTGATGAAGAAAGTTGATGGTGCCCCTAGAATCTGGGGTCTTAAAGAGGCTGTCTTGGAGAGAAACGGCAAACCCACATGGAAGAAGAATACCAGCCTGTGCAATTATGAGGTGTTGATTGAATCAGGTAACAGGCACCAAAGGACCACAAACAAAAAAAAAAAAATCCATATTAAGAATGAGAGGGGTTGGAGCAGAGACTCAAAACCCATCGGAAGGCAATAGAAAATCCCCGCACAGAATGGTCACAAGGAAGGAATGAGAGCACAGTATAGCACCAAGGAAACACAATATTCCTGGTTTTTTTGAGGTTTCCTCGCCCTCCATTATCATGACCCCAGTCCTGCCTTTCAGATCTGGCTAGAATGGAGCATGTACACTGGTACAGATAAGAACTCATGACACATTGAATTCAGGTCAGATAATCCCTCAGGAGCAGGAATGGGAGTAGCGATACGAGGGGAAGATGGGGGGTGGAGGGAAGGAAGGGGGAACCGATCACAATGATTGATGCTTAACACCCCCCACTCCAAGCAGATGAACAGAAACATGGGTGAAGAGAGACAGTGGTCAATGTAAGATAAGACAATTTATCAAGGGGTCACCCAGATGGGATGGGGTATCGGGAGGGGAAAAAAGAGGAACTGATACCAAGAGCTCAAATAGAAAGTAAATGTTTAAAAATGATGATGGCAACGTATGTACAAATATGCTTGATATAGTTGATGTATGAAATGTTAAATAAAATGATTTAATAAAAAGAAAAAAAGTTGATTCTTTGAAAGGAGTAACTTGTCAAACCTAACAAAGGAGAATAAGAAATTAAACAGCATTGAAACAGTACCAATTGAGATTTAAAAAATCACAATAATAAGAAAAATTATCTTCAAACAAATTTGAAAATCTAAAAGAGATGGACAAATTTCTAATGAATTCCCCTCTTAAATAAATAAAGGCTGAGTAGGGAATCTCAATCACAAGAAGACAGATATATCTGGTCATTAAAAATCCCAGTATCAAAAAGTCTTAACATTAGATGGTTTTGCTGGGGAATTTACAGAAGAGTTAAATCAAGTCTACATGAACTATTTCACTATATAGAAATGGATAATATATTACCATATTCCTTTCATGAAGCAAGTATAACCTTCATATCTAAGTCATGCAAAGACATCACCAATATCTCTGAAGAATATGGTGCCAAAATTAACCAATGGAATTCAACAAAGCACATGAGATTCAGACCAGATATGCAAGAATGGTTTAATTTTATAAATGCAATCCATATAATCTACCACATAAACAAAATAAAAGATAAGAACCATATGATCATATCAATTGGTGCAGAAAAGGCATTTGATAAAATTCAGCATCCATTCTTGATTAAAAAAAAAAACATTCAACAAACTAGGAATAAAAGGGACAGTCCTCAACACAATAAAGTCTATATTTAATATAGTCCTGGAAGTCTCAGCCATAGTTATGACATCAATAAGATATTAAAGGTATCCACATTGACACAGAAAAAACAAAACTTTTATGTTCAGATGACATAGTTCTATAGGAAACTACAAAAATTAAATTTAAAATTTGACAGTATACCAGTCTATAAGATCAACATACAAAAATCAATTCATGTATATTTTAAGATGATGACATTGAACAGAAAACTAAAAGACTGCTATTTATAGTAACTACCCAAAAGATAAGAATAAATCTTACCAGAGAAACAAAAGCCTTACATACAAAGAAAATTTTAAAACATATCTGTAAGAAACCAGAAGAGATTTACACAAATGGAAGAATGTTTCATGTGCCTGGATAGGAAGACTGGTGCAAATGTCAATATTTCCAAAAACACTTTATAAATGCAATGCAATTCTAATCTAAATCCCAGCTCATTTCTTCAAAGAAACCAATCAAACTAAACACCTGCATTATATGGAACCCAAGATATATCCAAGGAACCTATGTTATATCCAAGAAACCCAGGATAAATAAAACACTATCTAAAAAAACAAAAAAGTCGGAAGCCTTTCACTACCAAATTTTAAAACCTGTTGTATACCCAAAGGAAGCAAAACCGTTTGGTGCTGGTACAATGATAGAAATGAAAGCTGGGCTGAGGCCTGGTGGTGTAGTGATTGTGCACGGGACTGCGGCCCACTGGGATGGAGGTTCGATTCCAGCTCCACAGGGGCAAAGGCTGGGCCTCCTACTCCCACCACCTGAGGGCAGTGATGCCCCCCCCCCCAAAAAAAAAAGAAATGAAAGCCAATGGATTAGAATTGAGAATCCAGAAATTGAATCAAGTACTTTTACAAACACCTGATCTTTGATAAAGGACTAAAACACCTTAAGTGGCAAAAAGATAGAGCCTTTTCAATAAATGGTCATGAAAAATTTAGATTTCCACCTGAGGATAAAACAGGATCCACACCTCATACTATGTACAAAAAATGAACTCAAGATGGATGAAAGACCTGAACACAAACCTCAGAACCATAAACACCATCAATGAAAAATAAAATAGCCAAACTTAAGATCTCTGGTACAAGGTACATACACACTACAAGACATAATGAAAAATACACTAGCATACAAAATAGAGGACGGGGTCCTTCCTTCTAAAAATATTTATGAACATCAAAATACTTCATCAAAAGCGTATACCCAAATGGGTAGAAATACCTAGTTAGCAATGATATATCAGATTAAAGACTGATTTTCAAAATCGATACAAAACCACATCCTAGGGCTGAGCCCCGGTGGCGTAGTGGTTGTGCGCGGGACTGCGGCCCACTGGGACGGAGGTTCAATTCCAGCAGTGGGGCTGGACCTCCTACTCCCACCACCGGAGAGCAGTGATGCCCGAAAAAAAAAAAAAAGGAAAAAAAAAAAAACACAAAACCACATCCTATAAAAATAAAAAAAATAAAAACCACATCCTAACAAGATAAATACAAATATCCCAGCCAAAAAAGTAAAATATGGCAACAAAGTCATGCGGGAAGGATTATAAAATTGTACAGCCACTCTGAAGTTGAGTAAACAGATGCAAATACCTTGTGATTCTGCTTTCTCTCTTCTTGGTATATGTCCTAAGAAATAAAGAACTAAACAGGAACAGACATTTGCATCTAATGTTTATTGCAGCAATTTCTGTGATAGCAAAAAGATAGAAATAGTGAAAAACCCTGGCAGTAGAGGAATAAACTCTCATTCATATAACAGAATGGTACATTCTTATAACAAAATAGTGTGCGTCTTTAGAAAGAACATAAGTCTGTCAAATGTCTTAAGACATGGACAAAATTAGAGAATATTATGTTCAACAAAGTTAGTATCAAAATATTTTATGCACAATTATTTAAAGGTAAAAAAAATATTTTCACATGACAAGGCAGGGTGTGGGAGAGAGGGAAGGGACAGAAAAGGAAGAAAGAAAAGGGTGGGGTGAGAAAAGGGGTGAGGAGTACCATGGACTGCCAGAAGAACAAACGAACTTCTCTTGGAAGAGGTCCAACCAGAATGCTCCTTGGAAGAATGGCAAGGTGTTGGCTTTGTACTTTGGACCTATTAATGGGAGAGACAAGGCCCTGGAAAAAGACACCATGTTTGATAGAGGGACAGCAAAAAAAGAGGAAGACCCTTGACAGAATGGCTGTAAGAATGGATTTAAACTTAGGAAGGATGGCAGAAGAGCAGACAGTATTAGGTTCTGTTGTGCAGTCATGATGGGTTAGAACTGAATTACCAGCACCTGAAAACAACAAGTGTTCATTGGAATATACAGATATCCCTCAACTTGATAAATCAACCTCTATTTTTGAACTACGTGCAATGTCTTAGCACATCATTTGCTGGTGTTGTCATTCTCAGCTGTTCATTCCTATAATTAAAGAATGACTTTATAAAACTGATAATAAAAGGCAATAAAAACGAAAACATTTTAAAATGCTATTCAACTTATCAGCTGGAATTATGACAATCATTGCAACAGAATTCCTTCATAGGTCAGGAACTACTTGTAATTTCTTTAAAGGTTATGAAGTAGTGAAATATTTGTGTGGATAGTAACAGAGGCTCAGAGATATTGCAAGGTCAATTCCTGACTACTGCAATAAAGTGAGTAACGTAATAAAGTTAAGTCCATTCACATGATTTTTTTAGGTTTCTCAGTGTGGATCTGAGGGGACTTGGACTTCTTTCAATACCATCAAGTCTTGCAAGTGTTTGTTAGCTCTTTAATGGTTGAACTAACCTTTTTTTTTTTTTTTGTACAATGACTTTGTATCCCTTCTATATTCTCTGATGCTTTTAGGATCATTCTGTATTTTGCAGGTAGAATGCTTCAGTATTACAACTCAATATTGAATTATTTTCTTCACTCATCTTGAGAAACGCTGAGTATGTTCTTTGGTTTTCTTACCCCTGGTCTTTGAGCATTGCATTATGATACTTTATTTTGTCTTGTCAAGCTGCTCTTGGAAATTTTCTGTTCATCATTTCTTATGTTTGCTATAGCTACTTCATGCCAAAGAGAAAGCTCCAGATGCTCTCTGACATCCATGTTGACCCTTCTTTTCTTGTCTTTTTAATGATCTTTGGAATCCTTCACATATGATGATCTTGAACAACTCATCTCTTCATTAGGGTTAAATGTTTCAATTCTGTTCTTGTGATGGTTTTTGAGTTCAGGTGGAGCAATACTTATTAGAGTTTATATTTTACCTGTCATGGACTTGTTTTACATTTATTCAGCTTCAACCTGAATGGCACTTGAGCAATTGATGGTCTATTTTATAGTCCACCCCTGGCTTTCTTTTGACTGATGACAGTGCACTTCTCTGTTGTCTCTTTCCACAGATGTAATCAATTTCATTGCTGTGTATTCCATTTGCCAGGTCCACATGTATAGTCACTGTCAATGTTGTTGGAAAAGATTTTTGCAATGGCAGAGTTAACATGGGTTGACTTCCAGCTTCATTTCTACCATCAGGGCCATATTTTTCAACTACTGATCCTTTTTAACTTCCAACTTTTCCATTCCAATTGTCAATTCAGACTGAAGAAGTTGGTGAAATTCTCCAGTCTTCAACATTGGCTTTAGTGACTGGTGCATAAATTTGAATAATATCTGTATCAACTGGTTTTCTTTATTGGCATAGAGGTACTATCCTACTCAAACAGCATTAGTAATTCAAGATAGATCTTGAAGGCTGAGCCATGGTGGCATAGTGATTGAGTGCGGGACTGCAGCCCACAGGGTTGGAAGTTTAAATCTAGCAGCAGCTCTCCAGGGGCAAGACTGGGCTTCCTACTCCCACTAGGGCAGTGATGCCACACACACACACACACAAAAAAAGATAGATCCTGAAATGTTATTTTTGATGATGAGCATGATGCCATTTCTTTGAATTTTGTCACTTCTAACATAAGAAACCATATGATCATTTGATTAAAAATGGCTGATACCAGTCCATTTCAGCTCACTAATACTTAGAATAACTTTCTGTGTGTTCATCACTCTTCATTATTTTTTTAATAAATCATTTTATTGAGGGCTCATACAACTCCCATCACGATCAACACACATGTCAATTATATGCATGCCACGTTTGCACATCTGGGTGCCATCATCACTCCCGAAACATCCTCCCTCCATTGGGCTTCCAGTACCAGCTTCCCATATTTCCCGTCCCTCCCCACAATCCCTCCCCCATGAACCCTTAATAATGTCTACATTGTTATTGCTTTTTCATATTGTACTCTGTCCAATGTGTCCCTTCATCCACTTCCCTGCTGTCCGTACTCCAGCCAGGTCATATGTAGATCCACTCTCCCTCTACCCTCCTAGTATCACTACACCCACCACTGGCCTTGAAGGGATCATCTATCCTGAATTCCCCATGTTGCCAGCTCCAGTGTATATCCCTTGTCTAACTGGATTTGTATGGTAGAACTGGGATCGTGATAGTGGGTGGGAGGGAAGCATTTGAGAACTAGAGGAAAGTTGCATGCCTCACTGTTGCCACACTGTACCCTGACTGGCTCCCCTCCTCCCTGCAACCCCTCTGTGAGGGGATCATCTTTCTTCATTATTAAATAGTTTCTTGAGTTATGTTAGTTTAAGCTATGTGGAGCATTTTCTTTTATGGTTTTCTAATTCTAGGTTTTTGCACATTTCATTATAGTATTTGATTTTTTTCTTCTTAAGCTGCCCTTCAGCTCTTTAACTTAATAATTTCTAACATCTGCCTTAGCTACTTTATGGTTAACAGTGTTTTAGACTCTCTTTTCTCTCCTATCTTTTTAACAACCTTTGCTTTCTTCATGAATGAGATTCTCCCACGACTCATCGGTGGGTCTTCTGTAATTTGTGTTTGATGTACCAAACCTGTTCTTGAAATGGAAACGTTCTCAAAATTCAGGTGCGATCGACTCAACCTCCTGTGGACTTGTTTTCACGTTCTTCAACTTTAACCTGGATTTACCTCTCAGCGAGTTTTAGTCTGTCCCACCATCAGCCCCTGGCTTCATTTCAGCTGTTGCTACTGAGCCTTATCATCTCTTCACACAGATGTAGGCTAATTTCTGTGTCGTCTCCCTGGAGAAATCCACATGCGTAGTTGCCATTTGTGCTGTGGGAAAAAAGTGTTTGCTATGAACAAGTCGTTGGTCTTGCAAAATTCCATCATGTGATCTTCAGCTTCATTTCTATCACCAAGGCCATATTTTCCAGCTACCGTTCCTTCCTCTTTGTTTCCCACTGTTACATTTCAGTCTCCATAATTATCCATGTATCCTGATTGCAGGTTTGATCAATTTCAGACCTAAGATGTTGGTAGAATTCTTCCATTTCTTCATCATTAGCTTTAGTGGTGGCGAGTAAATTTGCATAGTATTATATTGATTGGATTTCCTTCTGTGTAGATGAATATCATCCAATCATAGATAGCATTTGTACTTTGACATAGACCTTGAAATGCCCTTTTTGATTCCTGCGGTGCCCTGCCTCTTGATTGTGTCACTCCCAGCATAGTAGACCATATGGTTGTGTGATTCCCAATGGCCAATACCAGTACATTTCACTTTTGAATGACTTCCAGTTTTCCTACATTCATCCTTCATATTCTCTACACTTTTTCTTGTTTTGTTTTGCACTTAACTCGTTGTGAGTCAAACCCTATCAGCAGGAGGAGACTGTGGGCTGTACTCCCACAAGCTCCCTCCGCACCAGTGTGGGTACTTGGCTTTGAAGAGGCAGCTCCGCAGGCATATTTTGAGTGCATTCTCCCCTGAGGAGCTCATCCCAGACATCATCTCTGACAGTGTTCTGCTGCTCTTCATTCGGCCTTCAAGATTGGGCAATTTTTTATATTATTCATAAGGTTTTCAGCAGTGAATTCTTCTGAAGTAGATAGCCTATTTCTTCTGTGTGGTCTGTCTTAGTTTCGAAGCTCTGCTGAAACCTGCTCACATTAGGTGACCCTGCTGGTATCTGAAATGCCAGTGACAGCTTCCTGTACCACAGGCTACTGTCGGATGGCAAGCTGACAGAGAAGTAGTGCTCCTTAAATTTAGTCCTTTAGATACTTTTCATAGCTATTTTGAAAGGTTTTTTTATTTATTTCAATGATGAGTTTTTGTTGTTAGTATAGAGAAATAACTGATTTCTATAAATTGCTATGTCCCCAAAATCTTGATAAACTTTCTCATTGTTAGAACAGTGTTTGTAGAGTCTTAGACTTCCTGCATATCATGACAATCTTTATAATTTTGCTTTCTTACTTAATTGCATTTACATGATTAGGCTATTTGGCTGTATTGGAAGTGAAAAGGCCTATAATTAACATAGTGAAAATGCTTTTTCTCTTTGCCTTAATGGCTTACTGGGGAAAATGAAAAGTTGACAACCCTGTGCTTGTCACCAAAATTTGCTTGTAGGTTTAAGAGATTGTGTTGGTTCTCAAAATTTAAAACATAGTAGTGACCCTTCATTTGTTGACTTTGCACAGGCCCTCCCCTTGAGCTTGTCCCTTCATTTTTAAGATGAGGTTGACACATCAGGCTGTGGAAGAATCTGTGGTTCTTTAAGGTGTCTGGTAAACAACATTGGGCAGACAGTGAGACGCAGAACTGTGTTGGATGTTATTTTTCCTGCCTGTATATTGCCCAGGCTTTCCCCACACCCCAAAAGGAACTTTATCTTGGCAGGAACAACAAAAATGAACAAATTCTAGATCTTGCATGTTGCTGCTTTTTAAGTTAAATGTATGATCTAACACAACAAAAGATAATTTAGTGAGAAATTCATGTACGTTAGCCTGTGGTGAGTTGTATTTACCACTCCGGCCACGTGTGAAACAAAGGGCCTGTGGCATTCACTCCCGGATAGTGGCTAGATGGGTAATCACAAAGCCTTAGTGTTACAGAAACAAACAAAAAAAAAAGACTAACTGTTGGGCCTTGACTTGTGAGATTGTTTGCCCTGTTTTCTCTCTGGCCTGTGACATCAGAAGTACTGTCTGTGGGGACACATGCTTCCCGGTGCCTAGAACTGAAGGGAGCAGGGCTGGTTATGCCAGAACACAAGGCTCACAAGGCTAGAAAGGAAACTCATTGTGCAACTGAGCTCACTGAGGCAGCGGGGGAGTTGGGGGGAGGAGGGGGTGGGAAGCAGGCGCCCAAGTCCGCGCACACCTTGATGTCTGCATCCCTTTCTCCACAGTGACTCACCAGAGGCGGCACTCCTCCTTGGCACGGATACATTCCATGACCATCGACGCGCCCATCACAAAGGTGAAGCAGTCTGTGCTTAGTCTGCACCGAGCAGGGAGCGTTCACTCTGCTGACTGCTTCCAGGGAGAAGAAAGGGAACTGCAGCAGCACCGCCCCCTTTCGTTGTGTGGTGACGCCTCCTCTGGAGAGAAAGGGCTATGACATGAACGTGTTAGCTAGTCTCAAGTTTCCGTCACCCCAAGGAGAGGGCGAACAGCAGAGACCTGGGTGAAGGGATACAGCAGACGGTGTAAGATAGGGAAAAATAATATATAATTGGTTGCGGGTTTCGGAGGGAGAGAAAAAAAAAAAAGAATTGATACCAAGGGCTCAAGTAGAAGGATGATGTTTTGATAATGACGAACATATGTACAAGTCTGCTGGATCTATGGATCGTTAGAATATTTGTAAGCGCCCCCAATAAAATGATTTTACAAATAAAAAGCTTTAAGCGCTATTGCCAGCCTGACTCCCTGGGTGGTTTTCCCATTGTTAAGATTGTAAAATGCAAGCCTTTCCCTGTCCTGGTTATAGGTAATTAATATTATCAATGCTGCCCAAGAAAGCAGTCCCATGCCTGTGACAGAAGCCTTGGACCGAGTGCTGGAAATCCTACGGACCACTGAGTTATACTCACCACAGTTCGGGATGAAGGATGACGACCCTCACGCCAGCGACCTCGTCGGGGGCTTGATGTGTGTAAGTAGATACAACTGACCACTGGTCACCATCAACCCGCTCTTGTTTTTTCAGATTATTTGTGGATTTGAACAGAGCTTTCTGAAACAGTAACTGGTCATTGTATGCAGCGCGCCTTCAAGGCCTAAAGTCCTCCATTGCCCAGGTTCACCTGCTATCTGGCCAGTGCTGCCCACCAATCAAGAGACGTCATTGTGGGGCGGAGCATATGGAAGCATCATAGGCAGTTCTCAGATTTTGTCTTTTTCGCAGTTTTAAAATGTATGGGGGGAAATGTATGGGAATCAGGAAATGGGGAGGGTAGGATTAGATGTTACATACCAGATCACCATGTGGATAATTGCCCATCTCCTGATTGTGTTCAAAGGGGCCTGCCAGGGTATGGGGGTTTTACTTTAGACTGTGGTGCCTTAACATCGGAAAGGCTGGCCTGGGAACATTTCATTCAGAGGAGGCACGGGAGCATCTGAGGGTCCCAAGTGCCTTCTCCAGCCTGTCGTGTGCAGAACTCTCCTGTGGTCAGGCCAGCTTTGTGGAGCACAGGTCACCCCGCTGCCAGAAATAAGGTGTAACTCCTCTCCCGACTTAGGTGTGCGAAAGTGATTTGATTCTGTAAAAGTAGGCAGGGGCCCTTTGCCTGGGTAAAGTGGCTCTCAGACTTAATGTCTCCAATGTTTCCAGAGTAGATGATACCGCCTTTGGGGGTGAGGTGCTGAAAACAGCCACTACCTCCATTTTGTCCTGGATTATGGACTGTAGCCCAAAGAGCTTCTCACTGCCAGGAGTGTGCGGAGTAATTTTTTTTTTTCCTGGAGTGGGCGATAGACTAAATAAGTTTGGGAACTGATAGTCTAAACTGTGCCCTGGCCTATCTGCATTGAAGGGTGGTGTCCTGGAGGTGCGTGTGATGCCATGTATGAGACCAGAGAAGAGGGGCAGCGCTGGGGGTGTGCTGGGAAAAGCGATGTTGAGGGATCTTCAGCTTCTGACCCAGAATTTCTACAGTGCAGTGGGATGAGAATGAGGGGAGTTACCACCAAGAGGCCAACATAGCGGTGAGGTAGAAGAAGAGAGTCCAAGCTTTGGCCTCTATCTCCAGCTTACCTCCCTGAGTCTAGCTTCCAGAGCCAGTCCTGCCCAGTGTCTAGATAGCGCGCAGGGATGACCCCCAGGTATCGCAGGGCAGAGCTGTGGCCAGCAGGTTGGTGCTGTCTCATGAGACCTGCTGTCCTGAGGCTTCCCAGCGGAAAAGAAGAGCTGTGACTTGTTCTTCCCTTCTTGCTTGTTATCAGGACGGCTTGCGAAGACTTTCAGGAAATGAATACATTCTTTCATCGAAGAGTAAGTATTTCCTTTCAGAATTATTTTATAGTTCATAAAATCTCAGAAACCACTAATGCCATAAAGTCTATTCATTTTGTTCTTCAAATCATATTACTGTACAGGCATTCACCAGGTCTCAAGCAGGATAATCAATCCCATCTCCCTCCAAGACATCCCACCACAGATAGCTAAATCCATGGAAATGGAGGAACTCTGGGACTTTAATATTTTTGAACTGGAGGCTGCCACCCACAAAAGGTAAGTCCGTGGAGAGCTTGATTCTAAGGGCTCGTGTGGAAGAGCAGTGTTGCATCTGCTCCGAAGGCGCTGGGTCCTTCACAGGTCACGAGTCCTCCGGAGAGCAGGTCAGGTAAAGCCTTTCACTCCCAAGATGAGCGCAGTACCGTACCTACTCGTGTATAAGCTGAGTTTTTCACATTTTTTGTGCAGTTTTTGTGGTAAAGTTAGGTGCTTTGCTGTTATTCGGGTCAGCTGATACTTTTATACTTGAGTATGTACAGTAATGTCATCTGTACATTGTGATATGTTGAGATAGTTGCAGTTCCTCACCCAGAGCCCAGTATGAAAATTTGTTAGAAGAGCGGCCCCTGATCTTGGAAGAGAGTCATTGCTGAGAATAATCAGGGTGATGTGAGTGAGCATGGCACTGGGACTTTAACTGAAGGTCTGTCAACCCCATGGGGATGCGTGGCTGGACACACTGGAAGGATGGTCAGAGCACAGGCTGTCCTTCAAGGTGGGGAGGCCCTGAGCCTGCAGGCAGGAGGAGCATGCTCGGGAGGGCACATGATTCCCACCAGTCCCTGTCCTTTGCTCATGATGAGCCCACTTGTTGGTCGCTCTTCACGTCCTACATGAGCAGGGGGTATTCTAGAAGGCAAATGGATCCCCCCGCCCCCCCTTGGTTTGCACACTAGTCTCACATAAGGCAGGGCAGGCATAGCAGTTCCAGTCCTAGGAACCTGATCACCTCTGGGTGGGCTTTAACAGAGCCCAGTTTCTGAACCTTTCGAGCCAAGAGTCATGCCAACAGGGCCCCACTTGGTGGCCATCTGGTCCTCAGGAAATCTTTGCTTATAGGCAGAGCTTCTGGCCAGTGGTGCAAGTCTATAGCAGAGGTGGCAAAAGATGAGCCTCGTAAAATACTGATTTGGGGGAACGCACTGGTGCATGTAAGAATTGAAGCAGGGGGCTGGGCCCCGGCGGTGTAAGTGGTTGAATGCGGACTGCAGCCCACGGGCTTGGCGGTTCAAATCCAGCGGCGGCTCTCAGGAGTGGCACTGGGTAGCACCCACGACCACCAGAGGCAGTGATGCCAAAAAAAAAAAAAAGGAAGCAGGAAAAGCATATTGAACCACGACCAGCAGGAGGGCGCCCCGGGATTGCCTGGGGCTGAGAGGAGAAAGAGCAACAGAGGCTCAGCCGCCCCCACTTGCTTGCTTGTGCTCTCTGAAGCCCTCCTCAGATTTATGACTTCATTAGAACCTCTAGAGGGTCAGGATGCTTTGTGTTTTGCTGTATGTTTACATGGTGGGGGTTTTTTTGTTTTGTTTTGTTTTGTTTTGTTGCAGACCTTTAATTTTCCTAGGCCTCAAAATATTTTCTCGCTTTGGAATCTGTGAATTCTTAAACTGCTCTGAAGCAACACTCCGATCGTGGTTACAAATTATCGAAAGCAATTATCATTCCCTTAACCCCTACCACAACTCCACACATGCCGCCGATGTACTGCATGCAACAGCCTATTTCCTGTCTCAAGAGAGGATCAAGGTGAGCCGGTGTTTGTGTCCCATGTCTAACAGGTAGGAGCAGGCGGGGCGGCGTGGGGTGGAGGGTATCTCTTGCTTCTGCCTCCGCCAAGGTCGTAGGATTGAGACTGCTCACTCCTGATCTCATGAAGTCCCGAGGCAGCTGCCCTGTGGTTCTGGAGAAGTACTGGATTCATTGCTGACGTGAACACACACACACGCACTCACACACACACCCAGGGGAGTCCAAGATGCAGGTCTGGGTCCCCAGGCAGAATGCCAGCAAGAGCAGGGTCAGGATAGCGCTGTTCTTCTGGACTTCTCGCTCCGAGGCTACAGCCTAACAAATACTGCTGCTAAGGAGGCCCCAACTTTCCTCTCATCCATTGTTGCCTACCCGATTCAGACACCCACGCCAGTTTGGCTGATCAACTAATCTCACCCATGGCAACACTCAGAGTGGCCTTGTGGCTGCCCGCCTCCCCACCTCTGGTAAGCCATTCACACTGCTGCCAGCGTGGTTTTCTGCAGCAGCAAACCTGCCTCTCCCTCCTGCAGGGCTTCAGCTTTGCAGCTCCACACGAGGGCCTTCAGTCCTCACTCTGTTCATCCCTGCACCCCAGCTACACAGACGGAACCACTGGGGTTTCTGAGTCTGTCCTTCCCTCGCCACCTGTACCATCAGCAATCCACACCTGCCCCACAGGGTGTCTCTGTGCACCCCACCTGACGGGCCTGCCCCTTCCGTTTGGACCCCAGGCTTCCTTGTCACCTCTGTGTCTGCTATTCCCTTCCCTATAAGCCGCACAGAAGGTTCAGAATGATCCGTATTACTCACTGAGCAGGCCAAGCCTATGTGGTAATCTTTCTGTGGGGAGACTGCTAAAGTGCTTGTGGGTGATTTTTTTTCTCCTCAAAATCCAGGAAGCTCCCGTGACATTTCACTTTCATAAATACTTGAAAGCTTAAGAGCCAAATCACCAACTTTGTTTTCAGAAAACAGAGCTCCTGCAGAAGAGAGAGAACGGCCCCTGTCACTGATGTTCTGGTGCCTGGGGAAGGCCACGTGGAGCATTTCCTGATTGGTAGCATGTGACGAGTACATGGACGGGAACAAAGTGATAGGACCATGCCAGTGATCAAGTCCCACCGCCTCAGACCAAGACCAGCCTGGAGGGAGAAGGAGGATCTAGAGAGAGGGTTGTTTTCCCAATTGTGAAACAGGTGGCAGGAGAGAGAAATCTGTGTCAGCATGACTGCATACACGGTTGCTCGGCAGTACATTGCTTTTCTTAGGAGAGTTCTCTCTACAATTTGATCTCAAATGCCAGCTTTCTGAATACATACTTCACATGGCTAACTTATCAGACATCCTTGTTTCGAGTGTTTCCTTCCCTAAAATGCTCACAACTTTCCGTGGTGGTCACACTTCTGTCAACATGGTGAATGTTCCTGGGAGCTGCCCTGTAAGAAGTGTGGCGAGCACCAGCCCCACAATGCAACCCAGTGCAAGACGGGCCAGGGTTCTCTGTCGGCCTAGGGAGAGCGACGCCCTGGCAGGAGGCAGAGTGGTGGTGGGGGCAGACTCAGCCAGTCTTCCATAAGAAGGTGTCAAGCCCACTTGCAGCTCTAAGAGAATGTTGGCTATTAGAGTTGCGAGCATTTTGACCTGGGAGGAAATCTGAAAGAGAAAGGGTAGGTCATCCATCTCATTATAGTGTATTGACAAAACAATAAAATTTTAATGGTACATGCAAAAAAAAAAACCCCGACGTCATAGACTATACTTTCTAACAAAGCTATAATAATGATTAAATGTCAGTTGATTAAAATGAGAGTATTCTGAATAATTTGGAGATTGACGTGGTAGCCTTTCAGTCCGCTCCAGCTCACAGCAGCCCTGCTCCATCCTCATGACTGACAGAACAACAGAAAAAAACAAATGCCTAGCTATCAACACTCTCCGAACTGAGCTTGCTTCAATTATATTTAAAGGTACATACTCATAATTTCTGTCACCATCTATCAGTTTTCTTACTGTGGTGACGTGCGTTGCTAAAAGCT
Source organism: Nesogale talazaci (assembly GCA_004026705.1). Lineage (NCBI taxonomy): Eukaryota > Metazoa > Chordata > Mammalia > Afrosoricida > Tenrecidae > Nesogale > Nesogale talazaci. The sequence goes on from PVJH01007803.1 coordinate 46,057, forward strand.
ATGCTTACCGGTATATCAAAGACCAACAGGGTCGCTCATGGTGGACAGATTTCAGCCGAGCTCACAGGAAGAAAAGCCTGGCAACCTACTTCAAAACTTGAGCACTGAGACCATATGAATGACATCAGTGTAGTGTTAGCTGAGCCTCCTGGGTTTGAAGGCCCTCAGAGTACGCAGGGACGGCCACCTTGGGCTCGAACGTGCCGACCGTGATAAGGACAGCATAAGGTAAAGCCACGCTTCTGCCCTGTCGCACAGGTTCATCATTCTAATGTTGTCTTTACTGAAAGGGAGGGGGAAGTGGTCCAGCCACACTAGTCAGGAAACAGAGCCCCAAATTGAAAGAAGAGGTTTTGAAAATGATGATGGCAATATACGTACAAATGTGCTCGATACAATCCCCATGTGGGTTATTATCAGAGCTGTGAAAGCCCCCCAATAAAATGATTTATTAAAAAGAAAAGGAAATAGAGCCCCAAACTAGCAATGGAAGAGATCAGAAGGAAGCACAGTACACTCAGTGTTAATTCACTTAGATGGATGGTGTTCTTTGATAGTGCTCTACCGTTTAAATGCTCGGCTCCTTTCTTTATCACCTAACTCCTGACCCAGAGGATCAGGGGAGTTCTTTAGACCTTTAAGGAATTTTGCATGCTACACCAGCTCTTTCAGAGCCTAAAAAGGATCATTTAAAAACCATTTTGCCAAAACCCTGACAGCAGCTTGTCAGAGACAACACCTGAAAGGGGAAGACACTTGGCCAGTCCCCGGCCTGCATGAGGCCTGTGTTACAGGGTGGTTCCTCTGCTCTCACCAGTCCTGACTGCGGGATGTCGTGCAAGTTGATGTTGGTCCGACCTCTCAGGCTGTGTGATGGGTCTAGATGGGCAAAGGAAGTGACTCATGTCTGTTGAGGACACCAGGGGGAGAGGATTCAAAAAGTTGCTTGTGGAAAAATTCCATTATCGTTTGCTAAGTCATTGACTCCAAAAAGCAAGTCATGTTCTCTGATTCACCTTTTAGGCCGAGAATAGCAAAACGGATTTTGTTCACACAATGTTTTTCTCGGCTTTCTTGCCTTCAGAGCCATCCCAGATTTTGAAAAGATGTCTTGTTTTCAGCAAACTTTAGATCCAGTTGACGAAGTCGCTGCCCTCCTTGCAGCCACCATCCATGACGTGGATCACCCTGGGAGAACCAACTCGTTCTTGTGTAACTCCGGAAGCAAGCTGGCTGTTTTGTATAATGACATTGCTGTCCTGGAGAGCCACCACGCAGCCTTGGGTTTCCAGCTGACCATCCAAGATGATAAATGCAATATCTTTAAAAACATGGAGAAGTAAGAACAGTAACTAACTAGGAAAGTGTGTTCATGTGGGTCTTCTCTTTATTAACAGCTTTGAAGTGTAACACTGTACACGGGTTTCTGGTATACGCAGCGTGTGCAACTGCCATTCGCCTCAGCCCATAGCTACCACTCTCCACGTCCCCTGAGGCGCAGGCCACGGCTGGTCGTCTGTGTGTCGCTCTGGGTTTGCTAGTGCTGGACACTTCAGGGTGCACTCCTTTTATCACTTGACATTTCAAGAAGATGGCGCCTAGAGCTGACAGCTGGAGCTTGTAGAGGCCCAGAGAAGTGATCATCTTACCCTCCTCTGTCCGGTGACCTGGTCTCTGTTTACATGGCACTTCCTCAGAGAACCTTTCCCTGATCCTGCACACTAAGTTCACCCCTGTTCACTCAGGCCCAAATTCCTTCATGGCACTTACCAAACATAAGCTATGCCAAATGTAGTTGGGTCTTTAATGCGTCGGGAGAATTTAAGCTCTGTGTGGGTGCAGGTATTTAGACATCACTCTCATTGTACCGCAGTGCCTGGTATGCAGTTGAGACTGAACAAATATCAGAAGAAGCAGGGAAACATTGTGTCATGAGGAATATTTGTTGGTTTACGGTCTCTTTTTTTTTTTAAGGGGAAATTCCTGCTTTTACAAAAAAAAAAAAACTCTTCCGTCATCTCAGATTTTAGTGCTGGAATGAAAATGGCCTTATCTATATTTGTCTGTACAAAGATTAGTCAAAAAGCATGACTGTTATGGGTTCAATTTAAATTAACATACATCTGTAATCAGTGGGTTGCTGTAGAAATGTTCTGTGGGGGTCTGAGCCCCAGTGGTGTAGTGGTTGAGTGCGGGACTGCGGCCCACTGGCTTGGCAGTTCAAATCCAGCAGCAGCTCTCCAAGAGCAAGACTGAGCCTCCTACTCCCACCAGAGGGCAGTGATGCCCCCCCAAATAAATAAAATTTTAAAAAATGTTCTCAGTGATACACTGAATTTAGTCTCTTCAGGGTGCCGTCTACAAAGAAGGTTCAATCAAAACGGCAGCTTCCAAGGGTTATCAAGTAGGCCAGTGAAACTCCAGGCGAGCTCAGCTAAGAAGGTTATGGTGACTTTTGACAGGTTGTAGAGATGTTATCTTGATAGTTGTTCTTGAAGGACACAGGATGATCACAGCAGCTTACTATAAAGGTGTTTTAAGAACATTGAAAACTACAGTAGTGAATAAAGGGCCTAGGAAAGTTGTGAGAATTTTTTCCTCCAGTGCATCTGCTTATTCTTTGACAGTAGCAAATCCTGTCCTACAAGAGTTTGGTTGGAAAATCTTACCCATCTACCAAACAGACTGATCTTGTTCCCTAAACACAGATCCCCTGGAGGCTGCCAGAACTGCCTTTTGGGCACGGTGTAAATTGGAGAGCGTCAAATTCCAATGAGATGGAAGCACCACCAGCAGAAGTGGGGAGAGCTAGATGGGAGGCTATGTCTAGAAACACATTCTGATGTTTTGTTTATGGAAGATTTTTTTTGTTTTTGTTTTTGTTTTATATAGAAGATTTTTATGATTTTGAAGCAATTTTTTTGGCTTAACCTCATACTTACATCAGTAGTCCCTGGAAAAATACAGTAAGGCCCAGGTAACTGTGGTTGTCTCCAGAAAAACAAATCTGATAATTACAGAATAAAGAAAAGGGAATAATCTTTCTGAACAGTTACTTTTGGAAGAAGCAATCAAACTAAGACAATGGTTGGAGAAAAAGATATCAAATATTCCTGATAATTTTTACCTGCTAACAGAAAATTATATACCTTCAAAATTCTCAGGGCAATAGAACTGTTAGGTATGAAGGTATCTCAGTATAGGTTACATTCTCCATAGTCACCCCGTCCATCATCAAAAGAGCTGATTTTATTTTAAGGACTAGATGTAACATGTCATAGTCACAATAGCATAAACACCACATATATAAAGGCTTTCCCTTAAGGTCTGCTTAACTTCTGTTTGGGTTTCCCTCGGCTGAATGGCCTAGGTACGAACCCATGATTCCCTTTAAAGTTTGTGCTACAACACAAAGTGACGTTTAGCACAGCATACATGTAGCCACCTGAATCAGTCAACTGTAGCAGCCTCTCATTTGTCACCTGAAACAGGAATGACTATCGGATGCTGCGCCAGGGTATTGTTGACATGGTCCTAGCCACAGAGATGACAAAGCACTTTGAACATGTCAACAAGTTTGTCAACAGTGTCAACAAGCCCTTGGAATCACTAGAAGAAAACAAGGTAAGCAAGACTCATTTTAGGGACCTGTGTTTGGGGCCTGACATCCTGTGTGCATGCCATCTGGTAAGAGCAGCCAGTAGGTGTGGACGGAGCTCAGGAAGGCCCTGTCGTCAGTCCCTGTGACACTACCATTTCTGGAGTTGACGTAAAGAGTTCACAATTGTCTGATGAATGGAGCAGTTAACTTCCCCCAGACAGAACCAGAGCCGAGGGAGCAAACTGAAGTCTTGAGTTCCCGTCTGACTAACTCGTCTTTTTCCCTGTAAGGATAATAAATCCCAAAGCATAGAGTTGACAGGTATGACACACGATCTCCCCACCGCCAGTGAGTCGATTTTAGCCAGAACAGACCGAGTGACTGCAGGACAAAGTTGTCGTGCTCCTCTGGACCTGCTGCTGGGCTCAGATTGCCAACTTTGTAGTGAATAGCCCACTGTGGAACCCAGTGCACCCTCAGGCTCCTCGACACCTGCTCAGTCTTCACAATTGGTACCTTTTAATCTAGAAAAGGACTCCTGGGTTGGCAGTTCAAACCTGGCCGCAGTTCCACAGGAGAAAGATGAAGCTGCCCCAGTAAAAATGTACGGTCTTGGAAACCTTACATACAGTCACTGTGTGTCAGCATTGACCTGATGGCATTGGATTTGTTTTTTTCTACTAGAGTCATTGTGAGCCCCTCATTCTAGAAAATGTGTTTTTTCCTGAACCCTCTTCTTCTGTTGAGACCCATACCTCTGACATACCAGCAACCCCGTTGACCAGCCTTCTCCACCTCCCTGCAGTGCACAGGGTGACTCACTCAGTTGGGCTAGGAGCACCATTCCATGGTGGTTAACTCCATCTTGCTTCAGCAGTTCATTTGTTTGGCCAGGGTCTTTGTCCACTCTCTGGATTTCTAGCATGTTACCCCTTGGTAGTTCTTCCTGCTGTGTCTGAAAGCCATCCCTGTGGAGGACTGCGTGTACCAGTTTGGCAGCTTGCTCCTGCCTTTTCCCAAGAATTTCTGAGTAGAGTCGCCCACACGAGCCTTTTATTAATCTCTTACCCCTCTCCTGGATGAGGCTGGTTGTCTTATTTCCCAACCCCTTCTCCTAGCTGAGCTCATGCTTCAAAACAAGACACATGCCTCGCAGTGATGTTCCCCTCCATTCAGTCTGTACAGTGCCCAGTTCAGCCAAGTCCGCCCTCTGCTCTCCCTGACGGTCATGTTCTCCTCCCTGTGGTTAGTGCCTGGGGCTTACTTCTGAGAGTTGGACTGGAAATCAGTACACAGTGGAGCCAAGCAGAGTTTCGGCAACAGAGGGCATTTTCCAGGTTGGCTTAGGACCAAGGAGAGCTAGTGGGCAGCCTAGGCTCAGGCTACTACCTGCTCATCTCAGTTGGCAGATCTGGCCCCACTGAGACGGGCCCAAGTCCTTGGCATGGACCCAGGACGAAGAAACTTGCTTTCTCATGCCTTTGATGGTGCACTTTAGCCAAGGACGCTCTTCCAACCCCATTGTTCTGTAGACGGAGGCACTACTAGATCAGCAATTCTCAACCTGTAGGTCACGACCCCCTTCCACGGGTTGCCAAATTCATAACAGTAGCAAAATTACAATTATGAAGCAGCAACAAAAGTGTTAGGAAAATAATAATCATCCTATGGTTGGGGAGTCAGCACAACATGAAGAACTGTAGGAAAGGCTCGCAGCTTTAGGAAGGTTGCGCCCCACTGCCCTGAATACAGATTCTCCCTTATAGAGCTGGCAGTACGTGCTACCGTGAACAGACGCCGCCCAGACTAAAAGGTAGAACTTAAGTTCTTCTGGCAAAGTTACCTTAATGAACCCCAGGGGCTTCATTGGCAAAATGTACTAGTAAACATGAATTCTTACCAGAATTACTAGAATATACCGGGCAAGCTTCTGGTACCCCGAAGGCTAATACGGAGGATCAAAGCTGCCGCACGACCGAGCTGAGGCTTAGGTTGTGAGGAATGAACCGGAGGAGCACAGAGCCCCCTGTCGTCAGAGGAGACAGAGTCTCATTTGTTACGTTCATACTCTGAGCAATGCAGTGCAAGACAGAACGAGCCTCTGCTCCAGGGAGGAAAGGGGAGCAAGAGAAAAGGGAAGTGAAAGAAGACACGCAGCGAGCCGAAGTCGGATCCACAAAGGGAAAGGCACATACCCCAACCGCTGGTACTGCCGTCTACCACTCCAGGTGCCCCTGAACTCTTGCTGGGCCCGGGTTTTCCTCTTTGTAAAATGCAGAGCCCGAGCGAAGCGCTCCGAGGATCTTCCACAGGCAGCCTTGTGAAAGCCCACACTTAGGGCCGCTGACCTATTCTGATTGCATTGAATTTCATTCATGTAGGAAACTACTAAACAGCCGGAAGCAATAAGCACTATGCTGAGAACACCAGAGAACCGGATCCTGGTCAAGCGCATGCTGATCAAGTGTGCTGATGTGTCCAACCCCTGTCGGTCCCTCGAGTTCTGCATTGAGTGGGCTGCGCGCATCTCAGAGGAGTACTTCTGTCAGGTAAGGTGCTTTCCCTTAAGTTCCTCTTCTGCTAGAGGGTCCTTACCCCAAGACTCACATAACAAGTTAGGTGTTAAGGGAAGGCATCCCAGTCTCGGCCGGCCCCTCTCCTATTTTGTCTGTCTTAATACATGTCCCTCATAAGATTCTGTTGGAATTCTGCTGTTAGTCATGGCCAAGTCCTGGTAGTTCCTATTAAACCCAGTTCCTGATGAACTACAGGAAACCCCCTGAAAACCAGGAGATGTGTAATCAGGAAGCTTGTCAGAGAAGGAAATTTCAAATCCCCACGAATTGAGAGTGATAGAAAAATAAGAAGACGACACCTGCCAAAGGTGGGAAACTGGGGAGGCTTGGGAAGCGCGTCCATGCCGCCACACCTGAGTCCAGGTCTCACAGGTGCCCCAGACAGCTACTGGAAGGCAGTGAGGAAGGAGCTGTCATCACCACCCAGATCTTTAACAACTAGGGGAGGCTTATTGACATACAGAAACAGGGCAGATTTCAGGGCAAAAGACTTTAAATAGAAAAGATGTTTGTGATTCATATGAAATAAGATGGCTAGCATGGTCATACTAACATCACACAAAATTGACATCAATATTTCACCAAGGAGGCTTTTTGAATGACAGCATACATGAAAAGATGTTCATTATCATTAACTCCTAGAGAGGTTTAGCACAAAATCACAATGCACTCCTTGAGGTTGTCCATAAAGTTTTGTTTTTTAAGGAAAAAGACAAATTTTGCAATGATCGAGAGAAATTAGAACACTATTTACTAGTAAGGAAGCAAAATGGTACCCCCCTGTGGAAACTTTTGGCAGTTCTCAGAAAATTCAACACAGAGCCATCAAATGACCTGGCACTTCCACCACCAGCTATATGTCGTATATACTTGAGTGTAAGCTCACCTGAATAGCCACTAAGGCACCTAATTTTACCACAGAAACTGCATTAAAAAATGTGCTGGAAAATTCAGCTTATACTCGAGTACATACGGTCTATCTAAGAGTCCTGGACGCAGTGACACAGATAGACCAATGTTCTTTGAAACAGTGCTAACAATAGCCCAAACATGGGAACAACCTAAACTTCTATCAGCAGGTAAATGGATAAACGAAATGCACACACAATGAAACACTAACCATAAAGAAAATTTAAGACCTAGCGCATGCTGAGCGAAATAAGTCAACCTCAAAAGGACAAATACCCTGTGATCTCTCATAGACAAAATAACAGAAATAAGATGAGGCGGAGGTGGCCACTGTTTGTCAGTGATGGATAATGGCTACACAGCATGGGCAATGCCATTGATGCCCCTAAGTTGAACACCTACACATTGTTGAATTGGCAGATATGGTCTACAAAAAGGCCTGAAAATACTTGTGGGGAAATGACATTAAAAGATCCTGGGAATTGTTCCATGTCCTTTTGGAAACCCCATTGTGTAAATTTTTACAACAGAAAATAGATGCCAAGATAATGGGTATCACTAAAGAGAAAGTGGCATTCTTCAAAGTGGTAAAAGTAATTCTATAGCCTGGGAGGAGGAGAATGGGGATAGCTCAGTGACCCTTTGCTGCCTTGGCCGGTCAGGAGCTTCTTGGTGGGGGGGGCCGGGGGACAATAGAGTCTGTGAAGGGTAAGAAGAGGAGTTGGTCCAGCCCAGGTGAGGCTGCCTGAGACATGGGGCTGGAAGATGGGGGCAGGAGTGGGCGAGTTCCTGGGGTGTGGGGGACTCATGAACCGGAAGGAGTCGCCTCCTCTGCCCTGCTCAGCTTACCTCTCTCTCTCCAGACTGACAATCAAAGAGAGGGGTAAGGGATGGAGCCAGTCCCTTGGAGCCCATTCCAGCAGGAACCACCAAGGGGCTTCCAGGGCCTCAGAGCTGCGTGGAGGGCCCCCTGGTGGGGCTGTATGCACTGCAGCACTGAGCAAGCCACCCCAGGAGCCCAGGGGTCCCCACCTACCCCAGCCAGACCTGGTGCCTTGGCGCCCCCTCCCCCGACCTCAGCTGGGACAGTACAGAGAAGGGTCTTGGTTTACCCTCTCTTCCCCTTGTTAGGCTCCTGAATTCATTTGCTCTTAAATCTTTTCTCTGGATTCCTGTTTGGGGTTTTTTTTTTTTTTTCCTTCCTTCCTTCCTTCCTTCCTTCCTTCCTTCCTTCCTTCCTTCCTTCCTTCCTTCCTTCTTTTCTTTATTTCTTTTGTCTGTCTGTGTCTTTTGTGCCATCTCTGTCCTCCTTTCTCCTCATCCTCAGTTCTCTGTCCATTCCGGCCTCTGCCCCATCCCCGCTGCCCCACCCCTCCCCTCCAGCCCTACCCTCTTTGGTCTCCTTTTTTTGATAGGCCAAACCAATTTTGGATTGAGTGCATTTAATGAAAACAAAACAAATGGCTCATAACAATAAGAACCATTCAGAAAAGAGCAAAAAGTTAAAATTGTTGAGTCAAAGAAACAATAAAGAAATTAAGATTCCTTGGGGGGGGGGGAGCGATTCTATAGGAAGAAATAAGAAAATAGATGAAGCAAAATTTATAGAATCATGGTGAGAACTTGGCAATTCCACATAGTTAGAGATTTTAACCCCTCTCAAACAATTGCTAGAACAACGAGTTAAACGGCCGGTTAAGCCATAGATAAATTGACCCACACTAGCTACTACCCTGCCCTAAGTCTAAATACACATTCTTTTTAAATAAATCATTTAGAGGGAGTTCTTACAGATATTATAACAATCCACAGTTCAATTAGATCAAGCTTAATTGTATAGTAGCTGCCACCATCATTTTCAAAACATTTTCTTTCTTCTTGAGCTCTTTGATAACAGTTCGCCTTTACCCCTCCCTTGCCCACCTTTCCCCCAGGAACCCTATTGGAGAGAAATGAGTCCCTGAGAGCCTGAGAAGAGGGTGGGGAGGGGGTATGGGGAGCTCATAGCAGTGATGACTGCATAACCCCACCCGAGGGAAGGAATAACAGAGTTGAGGGTGAACGGATACATTGGATGGTGTAAGAAAGATATGGCAAAATAAATAATTATAATATAAATAGCTTTCTTTACATGCGATGGAATACATTCTGTATAAGCTATAACTATATCAACATAAAGTATATGTTGAGCCACACAAAAAAAGGATTGAAGTCAGTCACAATATGTTCTGTGGCCACAATGTAATCCCACATCTGGGAGACTGGACAATATACTTCCAAGTACTTTGTAGGCCAAACCACAAGAGAATGTATCATCTTAAATAAAGCCATGAAGTCAATGACTTAGTTTTACCCATATGATATCAGAAATAGACAAACCAAGCCCAGCGACTTGTCTAGGACCCCGAGCAGGACTGCCCCGGAGCCTTTCAGACACTGTGATGAGTCTTATGGAGGTGTGAAGCCCTGTGGTTCTGCTGCGGCACACTGGTGACTTCACTGCACACCTCGCAGTTCGCAGTCCCGCGTGTCACCGCGCCGCCGCCCCAGCAGCTCAGAAATAGACAAAGTTAGCAAGAGGAGCAAAGGCCAATGTTCTTGCTTTTAAAAATTAACCAAAAATTCAAAGCTTTTGAAACTTATATTCAAAGGAAAAGACAGCCACACAGTTAAAAATGGCCAGATGTTGAACAGACACTTCCCCAAAGAGATTTCCGAATGACCAATAAGAGCATGAAAAAGTACTGAACATTATTGATCATCAGGGAAATGCAACTTAAAATCACAATTAAATACCAAAATTATCACTAGGTATATAAAATGATACAAGCACGTTGGGCATTTCTTGTAAAATAGATCCTTAACTGTTGGATCTCAGCAAAGAATCCCTGTTGTCTGTGGGTTAAGCACTGGGCCGCTAACTGCAACGTCAGCTGTTCAAGCCCCGGCTGCTCTGTAGGGGTGAGGAGAGGCCTCGGTCTGCTTCTGTGACGATTTACAGACCTCTGCCCTCTGCTGCCGCTGGGTTGTGAGTCAGAATCTTCTTGTTCTGAGTCAGAATCTTCTTGAACGGAGATGTACCCGTCCCGGGACCATGTATACAGTGTGTATATACAAGCTTAACGCACACTTGTCTACACGCTGGGAAAGGCCGTATGTTCATTAGCAAGAGAATGACTAAGCAAATGGTGGTGCCCCGTACGATGCAATGCAAACTTGGCAACGTGAAGGAACTAGCTGCTGTTGCACACAATAACACAGTAAATATACCTTTACGATTATGACAAGTTCAAGAAGCTTTACACAAAAGTGAGACCCTGGGCATGAGAACGAAACCAAACCCACTCTCAATGACTCAGTTCCAACTCGCGTTCCCATCAAGGGCCTCCAAGCCTGTCTAACTCTGTAAGGGAGCATAGGCAGCTTCATCTTTCCCCACAATGAGCTTTAGCCACCAGCCCTGCTGTTAGTAGTCTGAGGCCTCCCTGACAGCTTGCCAAGGTAAAACCCAGTAAGACGCAAGGAGTCACTATTGGTTGGGAAAAGAGCACAAGGGAACTTTCTGTGGTGATATAAGGAGGGTCCTGAATTTAAATAGAATATGCATAAGATATGCTTTTATTTTGAAAACCAAAGGCATTGCTGTTATAAATGGACAGGTAACATTAGTGTGTACCGCTTTATGTAAACTTTATCCAAGAGAAGAGTCAACAAATATTGCAATCTAGTTAATCATACCAGATTTCAATATTTGTTTACTGAATTGTTTAGGAGTGAGTATATTGGTATCTGCAGCTTACTGTGGAATTCATGAAAAAATAAATGTGGGTTGATGAACAGAGGAAGAGAAGGGATAAATTATGTTAATGGTTGTATATATGTAATGGCATACAGGTGTTCAAGTCTTTTTATTTAAGACATTTTCATAACTTTGGGGGCAAAGGTTGAAAGTACACTTCTGTTCCCTAGAAAAATAAACACTTGAAAGTGGTTTAAAAACCAATTGTGGAACCCACCAGCATAGGATTGCACCAAAGCAGAGCTCAAACCATGGAGACGCCTGCCGCGATGGCAGGGAAGGCTGTGGCAGGTCTGTGAGAGGCATTTGTAACTTCTCCTCAAGGCTGCACCTCCGAGATTACGGTTCCAATCCCCTCTCAGTTAATATCGCATGTATACAATCAAACAGGCACCGTTCTAAACAGTAATGACTTCTCTAGACTTCAGACTGTTTTATTTTTAATCAACACATATGCTAACAAATCTTAAAATACATAAACTTCTTCCATTGACTTCAGAGATCCATTGAGATTCAGAAATCTCAGCAGTCCCATAACAACAGGAGGAATCCAATCAGTGATCAAAACCCTTCCAGCAATGCACAAAGCTACGAAGAGCAGTGGAAACCCAAAACTCTTGCAGGATTCCCACCTGGACTAAGCCTCTGGTGAATCCCGTGACCATAGTGTAGGGGTTTGACTAGCCTGCGTATCCGCCAGTACATTGGAAAGTTGAATATGGCATCTTTGGTTAGATTACAGTGTTAGACCTTATCATTTGATCTCTCTTCTGACCCATTTTAGAGTTGTTCTGGCTTTTAACTTTTTTTGCATTATTTTCAACTGAGATTTTTCTCTTTTGGGGGTTTTGGGTTTGTTTCTATTTTGCTTTGTATGATTTCCTGTATATGAAATCCAGCATAAGTATGTCCATAGAAACCGTAACTGGGTTAATAATTAGCCAGAAACATGGCACAGGAGGTTAGGGGGAAATGGAGCAAACATTGAGGATGAAAAAGAAAATTTCTGAAACTGATGGTGGTGGTGACTGTGCAAGTCATTGATATATGAATTATGAATTATATGCCAAGAAAACTTTTTAAATATCTCAATGGGTAAATAAACGATACCTCCAAATGAAATAACATATGTTAATGAAGAATATATAAAACATCATATGATATGGATAGATTTAGAGCAGTGGTTCTCAACCTGTGGGTTGCAACCCCTCTGGGGGTCGAACGACCCTTTCACAGGGGTCACCCAATTCATAACAGTAGCAAAGTTACAGTTAGGAAATAGCAACAAAAATAATTTTAGGGTGGGGGGCCACCACAACACGAGAAACTGTATTAAAGGGTCATAGCATTTGGAAGATTGAGAACCACTGATTTAGAAGGTATGCTGAGTGAAGTTATTTACTCACAAAAGGGCAAGTATTTTAGCGATCACTCTTATTTTTAAAAAAAGTTTTCATATCAAAGAAATAAACTTTGAAAAAAAAAGAAATAAACTTTGATAATTACCAGGCATTTTTAAATGGAAGGTTAATGATAGGCTAGATTCTAGAACAAGAGTCGGCAAACTTTTGAGACTGCAGAGCCAATCCTGCCCCTCACAATTTAAAAATTATTTAAGAGCCATAAATATATGTCACCATTATCACAATAATACCCTTAATTTTTTTTTTCAATTTTACTTCAAAGCCACGTGTATTGAAAGAGGCTCTTCATCGGGCTTGAGAAGAGCCCTATGTTGAGCCAAGAGCTGGAAAAATGTGTCCCCAAACGGGCAATGCTGTCCCCTAGTGGGTGCTGCAAAAAGCATCACCAACAAATCTGTTTTGGAAGAAATGTTCGGTGAGGGGCTAACGAGCCCGGGAAGAAAGAAACAATCAGAATGGATGTCGGGAGAGACTGGCACCTGCTCTTGGTTGTAGAGTGGCTAAAGCCAGTGGAAGAAAAGGTAAAATCACAGAGCTGACCGTAGTGGAGCACTGGAGCGAAGTGTGCAGAGACCTAGAGTTAGAAAAGCAGCAGGGAAGAGCACGCCCAGCAGATCTGACACTGAAAGCTCTGGAGGAATTCCAAGCACCACTTGCAGTATTGAAAGATTCTATGAGGAAAATATTGAATGGTGTAGGAAGCATCAAAAGGAGACGGAAAGAATACACCGTCGCTGTTACAAAAAGAACTCGTTGTGCGTGTTCCACCACTTCAAGAGGTAGCGTATGATTGTATGAACCAGTCGTACAAGAAGTCCAAGCTGCCCTGAAGACATGAGCCAAAAGCGAAGTTCCAGGAATTGATGGGACACCAATTAAAACATTTCAGTAAGTTGATGAAGCACTCATTAGTCTATGCCAAGAAATTTGAAAAGCAGCTACTTGGCCAACTGACTAGAAGCGATCCATGTCTGTGCCCACTTCAAAGAAAAGTGACCCAACAGAATATGTAAATTACAGAACAATATTCTTTTTTTTTTTTTTTTTTTTTTTAGGCATCACTGCCCTGGTGGTGGGAGTAGGAGGCTCAGCCTTTGCTCCTGTGAGCGGGAATTGAACCTCCGTCCCAGTGGGTCGCAGTCCCGCGCACAACCACTACGCCACCGGGGCTCAGCCTAGAACAATATTCTTGATAGCTCACGCACATAATATTTTGCTGAAGATCATCTAACAACCGTTAGAGCAGTGCATTGACAGAAAGGTGCCAGAGGTTCGGGTTGGATTCAGAAGAGAATGTGGAACAAGAGGATATCATTGCTGGCGTCAGGTGGATTTTGGCTTAAAGCGAAGAATACCATAAAGATTTTTTTTTTTGTGGGCATCACTGCCTCTGGTGGTTGTGGGCGCTACCCAGTGCCGCTCCTGAGAGCCACAGCTGGATTTAAACTGCCAAGCTCGCGGGCTGCAGTTCCGCACTCAACCACTTACGCCACCAGGGCTCAGCCGATTTTTATGTGTGTTTTTATTGACCACGCCAAAGCATTTGACTGTGTAGATCATAACAAACCGTGGATAGCCTTCAGAAGAACACTTAGTTGTGCACATTTGGAACTTGTCAGTTGTGCACACAGAACAAGGGAATACTGCATGGTTTAAAGTCAGGAAAAGTGTGCATCAGGACTGTGTGCTGTCACTGTCACTTGTTCGATCTGGTTGCTGAGCCGATCATCAAAGACGCTGGATTATAAGAAGAATGTGGCATCAGGATTGGAGAAAAGCTTATTAACACCTGCAGTATGCAAATGACACCACCTTACTTGCTGATAGTGAAGAGAAATTGAAGCACTTGCTGATGAAGACCCAGGAGTACAGCCTTCAGTATGGACGACGACTGCATGCCAAGCAAACCCAAGTCCCCCCAACTAGACCATTAGATAATATCATGGAAACATAGAAAAGATGGACGTTATCAAGGATTTGTCTTGCTCAAATCTATAATCAATACTCGTGGAAGTAACAGTCGAGATGAAATGACAATCACACTGGGTAAATCTGCGGTACACACTCTGCCGTCGAGTCAGGAGTGGCTCAAAGCGAGTCTGTTGGTCAGGGTAGGAGTGCCCCGGTCGTTTCCCAGGCCAGCTCCTGCGGGAGTCGAGAGCTCGGTCTCCCTCCCAGGGAGGCCCTGGTGCTTTCAAACTGTCAGCCTTGCCAGTCACAGTGAGGAACGACTGCGCCCCCAGTCTGTTGCCCAAGACTCCTTTAGTGTTTAAAAAGAAACAAACCCAGGGTGTTACTTTGAGGACTAAGCCAGGGTGTTTCCATGGCCTCCTGTGCGTGTGACAGTTGGAAATGGAATAAGGATGACTGGAGGAGAATCAACGCATTTGAATTACAGTCTGTGCAAAAAAAAAAAATACTTAGAGCACCATGAACTGCCAAAAAATACGTCTGAAATGCAGCAGAGACTTGGGGCATGTCATCAGGAGAGACAGGTCTCCAGGAGAGGGCGTCCTGCTTGGTAAAGTAGAAGAGCAATGAAACGGGGAGAGGGAGAGAGGGGGCGTGCGCCCTGACAGCAGACGACACCGTGGCTGCTGGGAAGACTGTGGAGGTGGCAGAGGCTGGTCGGTGTTGCGTTCCGTAGGGCGCACACAGGCGCGGGGCCGCTATGACCTAGAGCTGCAACACGCTTCTGCTGGTCATTGCCAGAGTACTGAGGTTTTTGTTTAAAGTAGTTTAAACTAAGTTTGGGAACTAGCAAATAGACAGCTTTTTCAACTTTTTGTTGTCGTTTTACATGAAGAGAAAATTAGATTTATTTATTTTTGTAAATCATTTTATCAGGGGCTCATACAGCTCTCAGTACAATATATACACGCATCCACTGTGTTAAGCACATTTGTACATTTGTTGCCATTATCGTCAAAAATTTTCTTCCTACTTGAGCCCAGGAAATTAGCTCATCATTTTTTACCCTCCTTCCTCCACCCTCCCACCCAAACCCTTGATAATTTGTAAAGTATTATGTTTCCATGTCTTACACTGACCGGGAATATCCTACTAAAGGGACATGGGGAAGGGGAAATAAGACAACTAGGAGAAGCCTTGCAAAGTTGTTGAATGTTAAAACAAGGGTCCGATTTGTAAATCCCTATGTAACTCGCAATTGAAAAGTTTAAGAAAAACAAAACCTCCCAACAGAGAAAAGTCCTGAACCACCTAGCTTCACTGGAAATTCTACCAAATAATATAGAAGAAATGACTACGATTCCATCTAATTTTTCCAAAGTAGTAGTGACTATAAGGCAGGTATCACCCTAATTAATATATGATGACCAGATGTCCTGTTTTTTAAGAATTTGACCTGTGTTTTAAAATTAAATAGATATTGGCTGAGCCCCGGTGGCGTAGTAGGGGGCATCACTGCCCCCCCCCCAAAAATTAAATACATAACAATACTATTTTTGTGTTCTATGAACATTTTTGTCGCTCCATAGAGGCCAAATATTTAATCAAGAATTTCCCCCACCCACCCTTCCTGGTCAATGGTGTCCCGCTTAAAATCCGGTCACTTTACGCTAATACCAAACCTAGACAAATAGACCACAATGAAGTACCCTGACCCCCTGTGGAGAACAACTCAAACTCTGGTGGCAGGCCTGGGCTTCACTGGCCAGTGCGGGGAAAGTCTCCGCGGGTGGGTGGGAAGGAGGGGCAGGTTCTGGTTCCGGGCAGCTCCTAAAGCCGCATAATCAGGGTGTTCTCTGCCTTGCAGACTGATGAAGAGAGGCAGAAAGGCTTACCCATAGTGATGCCAATTTTTGACAGGAACACCTGCAGCATCCCCAAGTCCCAAATCACTTTCATTGACTACTTCATCACAGACATGTTTGACTCTTGGGACGGTAAGTGCTCTTGTCTATTTTACTTCAACATAGAATTCGTTACGTGAGTCCGACTGTTCGTTCTCTTCATTTGCAACCTGAGAAACCTCCCCACCGACGCTATCGAATGGAGCCAGGGCGTTTCTCTGGGGCAGTGGTTCTCGACCGGCCTCAGGCCGCCCCCTTTCATAGAGTGCTGCAGGCTGTGGTCAGGCCCAGACAGAACATTCGTTTCATTGCCACTTCTTAGCTGTACTTTTGCTACTGTAATGAATCGGTCACCCCAGTGAAAGGGTTGTTCAACTCTTAAAGGGGCCGCGACCCACAGGCTGAAAACTGCTGTAAGATGAGGCCTTTTCTGGGGTAGAATTTCTGAAATGAAACGGGCTGGATTAGCTAGGTAACAACTCAGAATTGAAGTTGTGCGATTAAAAACGCAGGTTCCCCAATTAACTTCTCCGAAATTAAAGTGGGTTTGCAGCCGGATCGTGCTAGACTTGAGCACGCTTCGCTTCTCTGAAGTGGTCAGAACTATCTCTAGGGATCCGAACCCTAACCCCCCCGCCACTGAGTCCATTCTGACTCATCGTGCCTCTGTGTGGCGTTGCTAAGACCGGCCCTCTGGGTGGGAGCAGCCTGTGTCACCGTTCTCTGAGCTGCAGTGGTTTGACCGCTGACCTCGGGGTTCACAGTCCAGTGCTTAGCAGACAGTGCCCCCCGGGCTTCTCCCAGATCTGCGTAGCACAGAGCAAGGGCAACTCCACCTGCTTCTCCGTGATGTGCTCTCATCAGAAAGTCCCTGCCTCTGTGGACCCTGTGAAAGGAGGTCACCGTGCGCTTTCTCCACAGCCTTTGTCAATCTGCCGGATCTCATGCAGCACCTGGACAACAACTTCAAGTACTGGAAAAGCCTGGACGAAAAGCAGCTGCGCGGCCTCCGGCCTCCGCCCCAGTAGACCGGCACTGCCCTCTGTCTCCAAGCTTCGTCCTTGGGGCATTTTGGAAAACCTGAGGGCAGCCAGAGCTCCTTGGTTCTTTCAGTATTACCCAGAACCGTGCCCAGGTCTGCAGAGCCGCTGAGAAAGCCCATGGGGATTCCAGTACCTTCTACAGTCACCGGCCGATGCCTTTGCCATGAGCGGAGACTCTGCCCCTGTAGCGGGGGCCTTCTGCGGGGGTTCTCCGTCAAGGCAGGGGCTGGAGAAGCATGGCTTTCCGTGCTCTGTCGGAGCCCGAGTGAAGTGCCCTGCCGAGATCTTGGCACATTTTCACCCGGTGCCGGGGACTCGCGTTTGCAACCCCTTTCTCTCGGTGTGTTCAGCACAGAAGATCAGCTAGTGGCAACTGGGTCTTTAGTGACTTTCCGCCTATCATAGAGGTGCACTCACTCACTTTGGAACACTACTGAAGGTGACTTCTCAAAAATATTGAGTAGCAAATGAAAAAGTACAAATAAATTTTGAAGTCGATTATTAATATCAATTATTAAAATATTCTATTTATTTCATGTAGGCATTCAATATTTTCTATGGATTTTTAAATTCTTTAAAACCAAAGGCCAACTTTAACGGTCCTGACAAATTTACATGATTCATGTTCTCAAAGTACGCATTACTTGGTGTATTGACTTATTTTCATAATGCAAATTTTAAATAGTATGAAATGATGCATTTTTACTGCACTATAGAACTATCTGTGTATGTTAAACTCATTCCTGGTTGGGGCTAATTTGTTGGTGGGCTTTGTTCTTGAGCATGAAAGAGGAAAAGCTTCTCCCTCCCAGAAACCTGAACTCTGAACTCAGCACTAGATGCCTGATGAGCTTTGTAGGTGGCTCGAGGTAAAATTATATTCTTCGTGGTCTGCAAAGAAAAGTTAAGACCTAACACTTTTTTTCCTAAAATTTTATAATTGAATCTCCAATTGTCTGCCTTATTTTATACAATGTTTCTATGAAATATTCCTATAAAAACAAAGAAAATAAACTATTTAATTAATTGACATTTTTTAACCCACCTGTTTTCATCTTCAGTGGGAATCTTTCATTCCCTAGATTTATAAAGGCTCCATAGCTTCACGTCCTGAGTAAGTGTCATGCCATTAAACATGACACCTGGTGACCTCTTGAAGTGCTTCTCATTTCATTTTAAACTTGTATTTGTGATTTTTCCAGGTAAAAGTGAAATTAAACTACTTGTTTTTAGACATCTGTGTGTCCCTCCCTCGGTCATTGCATCACACTGTCGCAGGCAGGGTCCCCAGAGCAGCAGAACCAGGGATGCTGGCGTGTGTATCGCTATCGAGGAATCGCCCCCCCTTCCCCACTTTGGAGACGGGATGAATCCAGTGTGAGACAGGGTGTGGGTCAGGTGTCACGGAGGCTTCTCTGGACTCCTGTAGCAGCACAATAGATGTTAGCTGGCCTTCACGCACGGCCACACCCTACGTGAGCCCTTAGTCACATCAAGGCTGACCAGAGCAAGGCGCTCTCTTCCCACACTGCGTGGCTGCGCACGTGCGGACGGTCCCATCGTGGAGTGCTGGAACTTCCAGGGCATGTCACAGGGGAGCCTGGCCCATGCCACGCTGATATAACCCTATCACAGATACTTAACTGCTTAGCTTTCTCCTTCTGAATAGATTTCTCGGGAACGAGTAATAAATGATTTTTCCAAGGTTGCATATGGCCAGTCACCAGAGGGGACAGTTCTCAGGACGTCTTTTCTACGATGGCTCTCACCCAGAGATCTCAGGGTGTCAGGAGCATGGCGGTAGGCGGGAGGCACACAGCCCTAGGTCCTGGAACCCAGTCAAAGATGAGCTACCCTGGAGGTCTGTCAAGGCAAGTCCCTCCGGTGCTCAAGGAAACAAGGCCGTTTTTCTGTGGAAAGACATTTCTGCAAATTGCTCCTTTTAGATTCCTCTCTGTACCCGGAAAGCGGAGAAAATGAAACAGAAGGAACGCAACCACCACACAGTAGAGAAAGCCATTTGTCACTGAGAAATAGCAATACTCGTCTCAGCTGAAAGAGACTCGGATGGATGAATGCTCTTCATTCACATGTCTGAGGCGAGAAACCATAAAGTAAAGCAAGGTGGTGAAACAATTTGAAAAAGTGAAATATGCCAAAAGAAGGAAAACACAGTTAATGAAATAAATAACCTCGGTGTTCAGGTTTAACAAAAGACCAGGCATAATCTGAGAGAAATAGAGCACAACCCAGAACGAGAAGGTGCAAAATAAGGAGACATTAAAAGTATGGCAGAGAGAATTAAAGGCTTCAAAGTTGGGTCTGTAGGAGGTCTGAGGGAGAATAAATGAAAGTTATCCAAGGAAAGTCTGGGTTTCCAGAACTTAGGACAGACACGGCTGAAAGATTCAAAGGGCACATAAATCCCAAGAAGGATAAATCGATTTGCATAACAGTGAAACTGCAAAACAGCAAGCATGAAAACAAAAACCTCAAAAAAGGTTGCATGAAAAGCACTAGAGGTAGACACATGCAGACTTCTGATCTCCAACAATCGTCAGAAAACAAAGAAATAGCCACCTCAAAATAGCGAATGGTATTAATGGTTAACCCAGAATTACATTCTGAGTAAAGGTAAAATGCACATTTCTTAGTCATGCAGACAGTAAGTTACAAGCAGATGCCTGTGGGGAAAAAACTGCTAAAGAACATCTAGGAAATGTGGAATAAATTCATAAAGCAGACTTGGGTTGCAGAAGGACATGGTGAACAGATGCTGATGACATCTGTGCAAAAGCAGTATTGTGGAAGGTGAGGGGATGACAACAGTGCTTAAGCAATAGGGTTCATTTACAAAACATGGAAAAAATAACGACATTGGCATGGGGAAAAACTCTTAAAATTATACCAAAAGGTATTTTTGGTTGAGCATTTGTATGTGAGTGGGGGTGGGATATTTAGAAAAGAATAGCAATAGTGATGGCCCGATATGAAAAATGTCACCCACGCCAAAGGGCTGGTAAATGTGGGAGTGGTATTGGCAGATGTCCGGGTGTGTTTATTTTCACGGGGGGTGGGGGGGAGTGAGACAATACAGAAAAACTGACAATTCAATTTTCATTCATCACAAAAAAATCTCAGCAAAACAAAGTAGAGGGGAACTTCAACCTGACAAACCTGATAGCTAACATGACTGACCTTGAAAAATGCCTTCCTCTCATACTGGGGCATAGCAGAGGGGCTACTTTCACCATTCCTATTCAAACAATACACACCAGAGTGACTACCCCCAAAAAGGAAAACAATTTGGAGAGGAAAATTAGAGTGTATTCACTGACGTGACTACATGAAAATCCCGAACTATCTTAAGAGTCAAGGTTCCAAGATTCAGTGCTCAAACAAATCAGTTTTATTACCGTGGGGTGGAGACAGAACTTTTCCACAATTATTATACACCTAATATTAAGCAAAGTGTGTACCAGCATTTGTTGTGGAAGTTAAGTCAGCTATACCCTCTGTAGTTCCCAGTTACTTAAGGCCTTTGTGTGGGCTCACAGCAGAGCTAACTCCCGTGCTGTTAGGATGAGGAACCCCTTCCTTTGAAGCTTATGGGAGGGATTCAAGAACCATGGTCAAAGGCTCCTAATCTGACACCTGTTTATCTACCTCCAGATGTCCAAGGTCCGGTCTATCACTCCCCTCTTCACACAGTCATGTAGGCATTCTTAAGACCACTCCCCTTATCACCATATAACCCTTAAGACAGCCCTCTCCTGGGATGTTCCACTGACAAGTAACAGTGGGGCTGAGATGTCCCCGAGAAGGTTATTTATATGGGGAAAATAAAAATTCTTTCTCTCTCTCCACATGGACCATCTGGCGGGGTGAAGGTGAGTATGTACCATGAAAGGATATATGTGTAACTCCTTTTCTCTTTCTCTCATGATCTCTATATCGTTATAATAAATAATAATTATCGCTGCACAACTGCCTGTTGAACCCTTTCTGTGAGTATTTCAGAGGCTGGCCACCTTCTGATGTATTACCAGATAATAGAAACAAACCATAGCAAATTTAAATATATTGAAAAAAATTTTAAATACATTGAGTGTTATAAGAGCACCCAAAGCCATGAATTTAAGTGAAAATCTATATATCATATTTGTATGCTAAGCATTATACTGATGAAAATTGGAAAAAGATTTCCCCTCTCCATATATTTTTTTACACTTCCTGTGATTTGGTTGACTATTTACAGAGGAAACTGGTTTTCCATTTAATCATTCTCACACTTTTCTACCCTGCTATCCCCACAGTGTAACAGCACTCTTCCTACTTCCTGCCCATGTTTACTCTTTCCAGTCCTCTTTTCCTGTCTTTGTTTTTTTGTGGGCATCACTGCCCTGGTGGAAGTAGGAAGCCCAGCCTTGCTCCTGGAGAGCTGCTGCTGGATTTGAACTGTCAACCCTGTGGGCCACAGTCCCGCACACAACCACCAGGCCACCAGGGCTCAGCCTCCTTTTCTGTCTTTAGACAAATGCTGACCTTCTGATCTCAGAGTTGGTCATTCTAAGGAATGCAAACCTCCGTATAGACTTGAAGATTGAGCCACAGTGGTGAGTTCAGGGCTTCCAGGTCTGAAGAATGACGAGTGACTAGGCGCCCTCGTCTTCCTCAGACCAGTCAACATCTGGAAGGTGAGAGGATGACAACAATGCTTGATCAAGAGGGTTCATTTACAAAAAACAACAACAATGGCATGGGGAAAACTCTTAAAATTATACCAAAAGGTACTTGGAGCTTAGAGTTTTATTTTACATTTCTCTCACACTTCATTTAGGACCTCCTTTTGTGGTCCCTTTTCAATTGGTCCACAGTTGGGTAGCTCGTGATGAATACATTGAAGAACTCCACCAAAGTCTTAAGTCAGATATTAATCAAACATCTGATTAAGATGCACTGATAATTACAACTGGAATGCGAAAATTGGAAATTGGATAGAACAGTAGCTGGAAAATATGGACTTGGTGATAGATATGAAGCTGGAAATCAGATGATATAATTTTGCAAGACCAACGACGTGTTCATAGCACATATTTTCTCATCACCACAAAAGACAACTGTATACATGGCCTTGTCCCAAACAGAATATGCAGAAACCTAATTGACAACATCTACGAGGAAGAGAAAATGGGGACGTTCACTAGCAGCTAAGAGCAGGCCAGAGGTTGACTGGAAAAGACCATCAATTGTTCATATATAAGCTCAAGATAAAGCTGAAGAAGATAAAACATTTACAAGAGCCAAAATATGACCTTGAGTATATCCTGCTGGAATTTGAAGAACGTCTCAAGGACAGATTTGATACATTGGACACTGAGACCAGATGCCTAATGACCTGTGGGAGGACATTAAGAACATCATAAGCAAAGGGTTTATTTTTAAAAAAGCATGAAAGAAAAAAAGACCAAAGTCAATGTCAGAAACTCACTCCTAATCATAGAGTTGCAAAAGCAAATGGAAGAAAGAATGAAGTCAAAGCTGAATAAAAAATTTCAAAGGGCAAGTCAAGAAGACAGAGCCAAGTATCATAATAAAATGTGCAAAGACCTAGAATTAGAAAATCAAAATCTGCAAATACTAAACTGAAGGAACTCAAGAAAAAATTCAAGTCTTGAGTTGTGATAGTTCAAGATTTGATAGGCAAAATATTAAGTGGTGCAGAAAGCATCAAAAGAAGATGGGAGGCTGAGCCCTGGTGGCGTCATGGTTGTGCGCGGGACTGCGGCCCACTGGGATGGAGGTTCAATTCCTGCTCACAGGAGCAAAGGCTGGGCCTCCTACTCCCACCACCAGGGCAGTGATGCCTTAAAAAAAAAAAAAAAGGAGAAGAAGAAGATGGGGAAAATACACTCCACCAGGAGGTAGCATATAGGCAAGAACCAATGGTGCTAAAGGAAGGTGGTCAAGCTTTTCTAAACTTAGCCAAAAACAAGGCTCCAGGAAACGAATTGAAATGGTTCAACACACTGATAAAGCACGGGAAGCACTTTCTTGTCTGTGCCAGGAAATTTGGAAGACAGTTACTTGGCCAACTGACTAAAAGAGATGTACCCATTTCCAAAGAAGGATGACCCAACAATATTCAGACTGTAGGACAGTGTCACCAATAACACATGCTTGCAAATTTTTGCTGGAGATCATTCAACAGTACAGTGTATCAACAGAGAGCTGCCAGGTATTCAGGCTGGATTTGGAAGGGGACATGGAACAGAGGATGTCAGTTAGATCTTGGCTGAAAGAGGAATATACCAGAAAGAAATTGACTTGTGTTCCACTGATTATGCAAAGACCTTCAACTGTGAATCCTAACAAACGATGGGTAACCTTGAGAAGGATGTCAAGTCCAGAACAGTTTATTGTGTTCATGAAAGTCAGTCGTGAGAACAGAACCAGGGAATACTGCCTGGTTTAAAATCAGAAACTGTGTGTGCCAGGGTTGTAATTCATACCTCTTCAATCTGTCTGCTGAGTAAATCATCAGAGACGATGGACCACGTGAGAAACACAGCATCAGGATTGGAGGAAGCCTGAGGAGCCTGCGATGTGCAGACGGCGCAACCTTTCTTGCTGAAAGGGAGGAGAGCTTTTGGAGATCGAGGATTGCAACGTTTATTGCAGATTTCAATGTGGTGTAAAGAAAAACAGGATCTCCACAACCGGACCGATAGGCAGCATGATAAACAGAAAAGGTTGACGCTGTCAAAGATTTCACCCTCTTGGTTCCACGCAGAGAAGCAGCAGTCAGGAGATGGAGCCCAGCAGGGCGAGGCCCTCTCTGAAGTTCTGGGAATCAAAGAGGTGACGTGGAGAACCCAGGTGCGCCTGACCTAAGCTGTGGCATTTCCAACCCCTTCGTGCGTGTGGAAGTTGAACGCTGAATAAGGAAGACCCAAAGAGAATGGCGGTGTCTGCAACACGGTGAAGAAATGTGAAAGCCCCGTGGAGTTCCACAAGAACAAACCCGTTGTCTTGACGAGGTACGACCAGAATGCTCCTTAGAGGCAAGGACGGGAAGACTTTGTCTCACACACTTAGAACGTTTTCTCAGGAGAGCCTGAAGAAGGGACAGCATGCTTTCTAAAGCGCAGGGGCAGCAAGGAAGACCGTGATTCTCAACGGGATGGATGGAGCCAGTGGCCGGGAGAGCGTCTTTCTGCTGTAGGGAAGGGCTGGCTCGTACAACCACGCGAGCTGCTGCCGGAGCAGCCGGCCCACGACAGACCTGTGGGTTAAATTATGTCACCCCAAAATAGCTGCAAACCCTGTCTACTGGTGGTTCTAATCACATTTGGGAATGGGCTGTCTTTTTAAATGAAGTTGGATTAATGTAGGGTATTAAGTATATTAAAGAGATTAAGTAACCAGTTGAGAGCCTTGCCCTGGGTTAGCAATAACTAGTCCTGTTGGTTATTCATGATCAGCCTTTCTATAGCTCAACCTCGATGTGTTAATCGACACACACACACCCTGCCTTCCCATAGAGAAAATGCAACTGGTCAAAGCCAGCCAGTGATTGAACAATGACTGCCAGAACAGACCAGCCCGCTGGCAAGGAGACGTGGGTGGGTACGGAGCTGACGTGGCCTCAGCCTCGGGTGCCCCGGGGTCTCTGTGGGACCCGGCGCTCACCCTCATCCTCTTGGCCATCTCTTGCAGGGGCCTGGAGCAAGCCCGGGCCACGCTGAAGGCCATCTGGAATGGCCTTCATAAGACAAGACCTGCAATGCCACCTTGAGAGGTGAGGACAGGCTCTGCCGATACAAGTTCAGTGATGCTTAACCCTGGCAGCCCTGCCCAGATGAAGTGCTGCGACAGCACGACAGGTGCTGGAGGCCTGTGGCGAAAGCAATGGCTGTGACGAGACGTTCAGCCTTGCCTCGCCAAGGTCTGCCGGCATGCTGGGCTCGCTCAGCAAGCCCAGGCCTGTGCAGCCACTGTGGGGCTCCTGGTTGACCGTGTCAACCACCCTTACTCTGCCAACTGTCCCTGGACCGCCAGAGAGCTGCGTGTGCTGTCACTGGAGGAGAAACCCCCCCTGCAAGGAGCTGCTGACAGCTGGGATGGAGGAAGATAAGCTTTCACAAATCACTAATATTTTCACATCCAAAATCTGCCTTCTTTTAAAAGTGGGGTATTTTCAGACTTTCTAAGACTTTACATTTTGACATTATACCTTTGAACTACAAAAACCAACAGCAACCTGGAGGGAGGGGGTTGGCAGAAGGGCGTGCCTGCAGCTGGTCCAGCGAGAAGCAGGAGCTACAGGAGAACTGTATACAAGAAAGGATCTGCTGCTCGCGATTTCTGACCACATTTGCTAAAAAAAAAAGTAAGAAAAGGAGATCAAGGCTGGGCCTCCTACTCCCACCACCAGAGGGCAGTGATGCCCCAAAACAAACAAACAAAAAAGAAAAGGTCAAAATTTAAAAAACGAAAATCAGCCAGCACCTAACAGACTAAAGTGTCCATCTTTACGATGTCTGTCCTTCCGTCTGTGTGACCTGTCGTCCACTGCTAGAATGATGGCTTGCTTCCCACTTGCCTGTGCTCTGTAGTTAGCATTTCTAAGATCAACCCAAGTAAAACATCCCCAAGAGGAGCCTCTAATAAATCCAGTCCACATGCCCCTCCAACATATTCAAAAACTAGGCACACTTAGGTTGTGAAAACCAGCTTTGCAGGAGACATAACAGTGGGAACCCCAAGTCCATTTGCAGGGTCCTTACATGGATTCAGCCCGGGGAGGCGTATTTGAGGAATGTGAATAGCCTTGCTCTCAGACAAAGATATTGTTAACTCGATCGTGGCAGGTTGAATTAGGTTAAAATGTCATGCCCACCCATTTGATCTACCTTTTAACCCATTTTCAATTTGTTCTAGTTTTTAATATTTTCATTGTGGCACAAACAGTTTATAGTGTGTAAAAGCAGGGGAAAACCAAAATAGGTCACCTCACTAGTGTGAAAAAGAAAATGTGTCCCCAGCCAGGGCTCGTGGTGCGGGAGGGTGTAGAGTAGAATTCACAAACTCCGCAGACCGGGACCAGGCGGCACCGAGGCCAAGATCCTTGGAGACCCATCCCAGCAGCGCCCACAGGACAAGCAGCTGAGAACACACAGTGCCCAGCAGGAAGCAGCTCCCGAGAAGTTTAGTCTGAATTCAAAATGGAGTTGTTTGCCACCATTAAAATCAGTGATTGGGGAAATCATTCAGTGAAACAGAGACACCTCAAAACTTATCAAATGAAAGCAAGTTGCAGAACAACATATATAAAATGAAGCATTTTGGGTCTGAGCCCTGGTGGCGTAGTGGTTGAGTGCAGAACTGCGGCCCACTGGGTTGGCGGTTCAAATCCAGCAGCAGCTCTCCAGGAGCAAGGCTGGGCCTCCTACTCCCACAGGGGACAGTGATTCCCCCCCCGCCCCCAAAAAAAGAAAGAATGGAAGGAAATAAACTAAAATATTGACTGAAATTTTCTCTGGAGGCTGGAATTAAACAAAATCTGTGATCAAAGAGTTTTCCACAGAAGGGTAGCGGGGAGGAGACGGGCCAGTCGGGGTGCAGTGAAGTAACGATGAAACACGGACTGAGCCCCATTGGCGCAGTGGCTGAGTGCGGGACTGCGGCCATGAGTTTGGTGGTTCAAATCCAGCAGCAGCAAGGCTGGGTAGCTCCCACGACCACCCGAGGGCAGTGATGCAAAAAAAAAAAAAAAGATGAAACACAATTTTCCTCTAGTTCTAAAGGCTTCCTCCCCCACTATCATGATCCCAATTCTACCTTACAAATCCAGCTGGACTGGAAGAGGCACACTGGCACAGACGGGAACTGGAAATACGGGGAGCCCAGGACAGATGAACCCCTCAGGACCAGTGGTGAGACTGGAGACACCGGGCAGGGGAGGGAGGGTGGGGTTGAGAGGGGAAGTTGATTACAAGGGTCTACCTGGAGGACAGACAGTGGCAGAGTGGATGAGGGAGACGCCGGGCAGTGTAGGATATGACAAAATAATAATTTATAAAATACCAAGAGTTGGATGGGGAGGGAGGAGCAGGGTGGGAGGGGAGGGGATGAAACGCTGATATCAAGGGCTTGGGTGGAAAAGCAGATGGTTTGAGAATGATGAGGGCAGCGGGCCTGTGAAGGTACAATATATATAGATAGATACAGATGATATAGATATATGTATGGAATGTGATAAGCAAGGCACAAGCCCCCAACAAAATGATTTAATAATCATAAAAGGGTTGTTTGACTCCATGTGTGAAGAGCAGGGTTTTCGGGGCTGTGGCCTTCCAGAGGAAGATTGCCAGGCCTGTCTTCCCCCTCTGGGTGGGGTTCACCCCCAGCCGTCTAGTTGGTAGCATTTGTGTCACTGGGGGCCCTGTGCCTGGAAACGCTGCTGCTGGGGGGCCTTGAGTGGGGTTTGTCGCCGCAGCCATCTGCTCAGACCCTTCCTTTCGCCCTGGCCTTCCACTTCAGCCTCCTGAGACATCTCATCTTCCCACCTCAGGTGCCTTCTGGCTGTGCGGCTTCCAGGGCAGCTCTGTATGTTCTTTTAGCAGTAATTCCAAGACGGATTACTGGTCATTTATCTCCTGCCGCGTGTTCCCAAAGTTAACACATTTGACCGCCTATGCTGTTGACAGGGCCTGAGATGTGAAAGTGCAAGGTTGGAGGTCTGAGTGAGGCTAAGTAGGGAACACAGGAGCCAGACTTCCAGAGGATGAGATGACATCAGATTTACACAAGCCTGCAGCCCAGCGCCTGTGGCCACCCAGAGTGGAGCCAGCAGGAAGCGGAATCTGAGCGTCGGCAGTCAAGCCTGTCATGCTTAGTTCTAGAATCAGAAGTAAGCCTCAAATGAGTCCCGAGACGGGCAGAGAAGGGGGAGCAGGGACACGGAG
The DNA here is from genome assembly GCA_004026705.1 of Nesogale talazaci. NCBI lineage: Eukaryota > Metazoa > Chordata > Mammalia > Afrosoricida > Tenrecidae > Nesogale > Nesogale talazaci. The sequence goes on from PVJH01007803.1 coordinate 74,194, forward strand.
GTACCGGCGTCCTGCGTCCACCTGGCAGCCCGATAGGAAGCCCAGGCCTATCCCAGACATGCCTCTGAATTTCCACGTCTGGGATGGAGCAGACCAGTGACAACATCCCAGCTTGCCCCCCTCCTGGGTGAGCCGCCTCCTGGAGGATTCTGATCTGCCCCCTGGGAAGGCCGAAGGTGAGCGCCGCTGGTGTGGCCGCAGGAACTGAGAGGCTCAACAGTGAGCTTTCATCCAGACAACCAGAAGAAAGACAGGGACTCCCCAATTGAGCGGAGTCTTTTCCTAAGAGAGGGAAAGCCCACAGGAAAATAGAAAGCACATTAGCCACCCCCCTTTCTTCAAGGAAATAACGATGTGGAGTCACAAGGAAGCCTTTCCCCTAAGGACTGGGATTTGAAACAATGGGGAAAGGAATTCCTAAAAAGCACCAGCTTGCAATAAGTTCAGGAAGAAGCTGAATAAACTTGTAGACTCTTTGTCCCATCCTGCTGAACATGAGGAAGTTTCAAAGCGGTCAGAACTGTCATGTGTGTATAGCTACAGGCTCACTGACTTCACTTACAGGATCTTGAGTCACAAGAGAAAGGGTGCTGTTCTTTCCCTAAAGCCTGGGGATAAGAAGGCGGAGCCTGTAAACACCCCCCCCACACACACTTCTCTGTACTGTAGCAGCTTGCAGTGAGTGTGCCCGTGCACACCGATGGTGACAGCTGCTGGGCAGATGCTCCCCTGGAGCCAGGAACATCCCCCGTCATGCAGTATTTTCTAAAGGACTGAACAGCACACTGAAACCTAGCCCCAATCTAAGAACAATTAGTTCTTACGACACGGCCCGGCTCAAGAAGAGATCGCTGAAAATATGGGTGCTATAGAAAAGTATGGCAAAGAAACGGATGGTGCCTGGCTATCAGAAATAACAGCAGCGAGGTTTTTAAAGGCTTGTCTTCAAATGAGCAGCCATCTAAGGAGGCATCAACCAAGACCACATGGAAGAAGTCTGTGTGATCCAAGGACTACGAAAAATAAAATCCATGTAAAGGACAACAAATAGACCCGGACTATGTATAGGCTTTTCTTCTTTTTTTTTTCCCTCCCCCTCTGGTGGTCGTGGGAGCTACCCAGCGCTGCTCCTGAGAGCCGCCGCTGGATTTGAACCACCAACCCCGCAGGCCACAGTCCTGCACTCAACCACTTACGCCACCGGGGCTCAGGCCCCAGGCTTTCCTTTTTTTTGCCATTGCCTTTTTGTTGTTGTTGATGTAGCTATTGTTTTGTTTTCTACTGTTGCTTTGTTGTTCTTGGTCTTGGGTTTGTGCATATTGTTGTTGCTGCACGTGTATCTGGATGGAATCGGCGGGATAAACAAACCAGAAGGGAGAACAACGGGACAGCAGTTCTGGGGAACATGGGAGAGGGGGAGATGGGGAGAAGAAGTGGGTGTTAACAAAACCAGAAACAGGGGAACAACAAGTGACTGAAAATGGATTGTGAGGAAGGTGTAAGAGGCCTGGTAGGGCTTGATCAAGGGCTTGATCAAGGGCAGTGTAACTGAGAGGAATTACTGAAACCCAAGTGAAGGCTGGGAATGATAGTGGGACAAGAGGAAAGTGCAAGGAACTAGAGGAAAGAACTAGGAGGAAAAGGGCATTTATAGAGATCTAAATACAGGCATGGACATATGTAAATATATTTATATATGACAGTAGGGAAAGAGATCTATGTGCATATATTTATTGGCTTGGTATAAGGTAGCAGGTGGACATTGGGCCTCACTCAAGTACTCCCTCATCGCAAGAACACTTGGTTCTAATAAGCTAGCACTCTGAGATGTTCACCGTCCCCACAGGATCGCTAAAGACAAAGTGGGTGCAGAAGCAAATGTGGTGAAGAAGGCTGATGGTGCCGGGCTAGCAAAAGATATACTGTCTGGAGTCATAAAGAAGTGAAGGCAAACAAGCGGCCCTCTAGCTGGGACGCTACGAAGCCCACAGGGAAGAAGCACCCCAGCCCGTGTGACCATGAGGTGCCGAAGGAATCAGGTGTCAGGCATCAAAGGCCCCAAACAAAAAAATCCTATCACGGTGAATGAGGGAGAAGTGCGGAGTGGAGACACAAAGCCCATCTGTAAGCAATTTGACGTCCCCTTACAAAGGGGTCCTGGGGAGAAGACAGACCAGAGCCTCCTCTTTTGGAAACAGTTTTGCAAGCAGCTCCTTGTTCTCCCTGTCGAGAACCTTCTACTGCGATCCAGAGCAGAGCGGCTGCTCGCTGTCGTTCTTTGACTGAAGATGATCCACGGGGAAAATACATCCCGAAGGGCTCTGGTAAGACACACAAAAGCGCGGTTGACGGGGCAGCCGCCGCGTACGGTTGAGGCAGCCCTCCGGGGGTGACCGGCAGGAGGAGCGAGAACCCACGCGGGCCGGACAGGAGCTCTCCCCCTTTGTCGGTCAGCGGCCACACCGGTGGAGGACAGGCCCAAGATGGGCGGGGAGGAGGAAAGAGCCAGAGGTCAGATGCGCAGGGCAGGATCCCGAAGCCATGGGTCTCACAGAGACTGGTCAGAACAGCCATGGCGGGGCTGGGGTGGGGCTGAAATAAACGGGTAACGGAGAGACTGCCGACCAGAGGGTGGACCGGGCCGACTGTCTTCCACACAGGCAGACAAAGCCCATGGCATCGAGTCGATGCCGACTCTGGGACCGACAGCTGTTGGGGGCGGGGGGCAGAAACCCCCCTCTCTCTCCCCCAATCCAGATAGGAGATCCCAAATGAAGCGACTGTGAATGAGAACCACGGAGGCCTGGCCGCGGGGGAAAGAATAAAGAAGTGGACAAGACTGGCCAGAGAAGAGACAGACAGACCAGCTGTCAGTTGGCCTGCTCCAGCACCACCCTACCCATCTTCCAGCGGGAGCTTTCATTTCCGTGGGAGAGTGCCCGGTGCTCAGGACCAGCGCGCGCACCGACGGCAGTGCCGAAGAGGAGCAGGGTGGAGACAGCGGACAGTGCACGCGATGACAAAGTAATAGTAATGATTTATAAATTGTCGAGGGCTCATGAGGGAGGGGGGAAATGAGGAGCTAATAAAGCAACTGTTTTGAGTACGATGAGGGCAACAAATGTACAAATGTGCCCGGCATACAATGGGTGGATGGATGGTGATAAGAGTTGTATGCGCCCCCAATAAAGTGATTTTTAAAAAAGAAAGGTGGGCCTATTTTTAAAAATTGAGAAGACAGTCGGGAAGGTTTCATGTACTGGCCCCTCGAGCAGTTCCCCGGCTTCCTGTGCCGCCGCTGACTCCCAACCCTGATTGCTCTGTGCCAGCTCCCCAACGGCAGCTAGACCCGTCCAATCTGAGCAGCACCCTGTCAACCCAACCCCCTCCACTGCTTTCCTGAACATTCTAGAAAAATGCCAGGAAGCCAAACCACTGCCGCGGAGGCGGTGCTGACCCACAGTGACCGTACAGCACAGGACACAACTGCCCCTGTGCTTCTGAGACTGGAGGTCTTCACAGGGAGAAAGCCTGGCCAGTCCCCTCACACCTGGCTGGTGGGTTCCAGTTGCTGACCTCGCAGGTAGCAGCGGCTAGGCCACCTGTTATTTTAAAATCCCTTTATCCCTGGGGTTCCATCCCCGTGTTGCTCGGGGTAGACTAAACAAATTCATAAACACACACATGTGTACAGGAGAGAGTTTTATAGACAGGGTAACTGAACATTGAGAAAACATCCCAGCCCAGTCCAGATCAAGTCCCTAAGTCCAATATTAGCCTACGTGTCTGACAGCAATCTATAAAGTCCTCTTCAGACTCACGAAACATATGCGATGACGCCAAATGTGTAGAAGATCGGAGGCCAGTGGGTAGAAAGCCTTTGGGTCCAGGGGCGTTGTGAGCATCTCGGCGCTGGCAGGGGCCTCTGCATGGCTTCTCAGTACCCAGGGCTGCCCCAGGGTGGGTCCATGTGGCTTCTCCTCGGCGATGTCTTGCAGGAAGTGAGCCTTGTCAGTACAGGGTCTCTAAGGGAGTGAGCAGTGACTCTTGCTCCCAAGAAGGAAGTAGCAGATTTCCCAGAATCCTCACAGGAGAAAGCCACGCCCACACAAGTCTCATTGGCTGTCTCCAGAGTGACAGGCCAGACTCCATCCCTACACTCTTAATCCTCAAACTGACACCAGATCAGGTGACCACCACACTCCCTCACCTGTGGCTTTAACTCCTGCGGTGTCTTGCATGCTGCCCTGATGCTAGAAGCGATGATGCCACCCATGTCTTTAAGGTGACCAGACGTCCCACTTTTTAACATCTGTTCCACGTCCTGCGGCGTTTTAAAATTCAAATAAATATATTGCAATACTATTTTTGCATTCTGTGAAAATTTTTGCTGCTCCAGATAGACCAAATTTTTAATCAAGAACCCCCCACCCCATTCCCATCAATGCTGTCTCGCTACAAATCTGTTCACTTTATTTTTTTTTGGGGGGGGGGGGCATCACTGCCTCTGGTGGTCGAGGGAGCTACCCAGTGCTGCTTCTGAGAGCCACCGCTGGATTTGAACCACCAAACCTGCGGGCTGCAGTCCCGCACTCAACCGCTTACACCACCGGGGCTCAGCCCCACATCTGTTCACTTTATAAATAGCGGCTCAGTCGTCGGCCCAGGTGGACAGGGTCATCAGCCAGAGGAGAAGGGGCAGGAAGGAGAAGGCTGTCCATTCCTGAGGACAAGCCTGACGGGCTGGCAGCACAACCTTCTCCCGGGAGGGCCAGGAACCCTTCAGAGGGGAAGGCTGAGGAAACCAGGGCTCCTCCAGGGGAGTGGCAGGGCCAAGGGCAAAGCGAATGTCCGAAGAAACTTACTCTTGAATGCAAATGGGGGAAATGGCGACATGAGAGAGCGGAACAGAACTTCCGAGGGCGGTTCTCGCCCTTGGAAGTAAATATAAGGAGCATAAGCAATGTGAGAAGTCCAGGCGCCGAGGTGCACCCGGGTGGCCCGCAGACGGTGTGTGCTGCCTGCGGGAAGCCGCCGCCGCTCTCCCAGCCCGAGAACGCGGGTCGGACCAGGACCCAGAGGACGGGGACCCTGGCCGTCCTCACACCAAAGCCCTCGACAGAGGCTCCCGCCCGCACAGATGAGCAGGCCCTGCTGGCTTCCATCCTCGCCCAGCCAGCCAGCACCACCCTCCATCCATGTGTCTGGGCGGACGCCCAGGGCACGGGGCAGCGGGAGTACACGGGCCGGGCAAGGCAGCCCAGCACCCGCCTGGCCACGCTCGGCAGCAGCCCGACCCATTGGAGGTAACTGCCACCGCTACCTTCTCTCTGCAGCCGCCCCCTCCCCAAGTGCTGGCCAGCGAGCCCGACCCCTTCTCTGACCTGCAGCGGGTCTGCAGGAGAGCTGCTGAAGCCCACAGAGCGCTGGCTCCCATCCGGGGGATGCCAAAGAGGAGCAGGTTGTACAGTTTGGGCTCCCACGATGAGAGAGGGGGGCCCTTGGACAGCTCTTTGTCTTCTGTCTCCACCCCTCCTCGCCTGGCCCCCCACCTCACTGCAGCGGGTACGGAACCCTAACATGGAGAAGAGTGTGGAGGCGAGGCTGGAGGCCTGGACACGCGACGCTGGAGCCAGGGAGGGGAGAACTGCTTGAAGCTGGCCTGGGAAGCCCTGGCTGTGGGGGGGTGGGTGCCTAAAAGGATGGCCTAGCAGGTATTCACCCTGCTAGTACCTTGGGGGGAGATCACTAGGGGCCGCTGGGGACCTCTCCCATCCTTTGGACCTCAGATTCCAGCCTGTCCCCTCTCCCTGACTGGGTGCACAGCTAGCTGCACCTCAGGAGGGTTTGGGACCAGGCTCTGGACAAGCTTGAATTTGAATGAACTGGGTTTGTATTTCTGGCACCCTGGGTTTTCATGTATGTTCGGTCTTTTTTCTTTTTGTTTTGATTTGCCACCCTCGGTAAAAAGATGTGTATTCAAAAAAAAATGTGCCTGGAATTATAAGGCCAAAAAGGAAGAATATGATCAGCAAAATCAGAACCTTGCTTTGTGTATTAAAGGAGTATGGGCAAAATATTGAATGACACAGGAGGCATCCGAAGAAGATAGAAAGAATACACAGAGTCACTGGAAGAGAAACCAATGGAGATGAAGGAAGAAGTGAAAGTGCATTCAAGGAATCAGCAAAAGGGCAGGCTCCAGGGATGGATGGAATGCCAACTGGAATGCTTCCTTTAGCTGATGCGGAACTGGAAGCACTTATTAGTCTCTGCCCCGCCATCTGGAGGGCAGCTACAGGCTGGCTGCCTGGAAAAGAACCATATTTACGCCTGTTCCAAAGAAAGGTGACCCAGCAGAAGGCAGAAATTCTCAAGTATTACTACTCATATTGCCTGAAAACATAATTTGTTGAAGATCATTCAAAAATGATTGCAACAGTACATTAACAGGGATCTACCAGAAATTTTAGCTGAATTCAGAAGATATGTCCTTGTATGTCTTGGCGGAAAGCAGAGAATGCCCCAAAGAGATTTACTTATGTTTTACTTACTGTGCAAAGGCATTCAGCTACATGGATCATAACAAGCTACTGAAAACATCGAGAAGAGTGGGAGTTCCAGAAGGCTTCATCGTGCGCCTATGAAACCTGTACGACAGACCTAGAGCATCATTTAAACAGAACAAGGGCGTGTTGTTCAAGATGGACTATGTGAAGAAAATGGCATCAGGATTGGAGGGAGACTTGGTAACAATCTGCAGTAAGCAGGTGGCACAGCTTGCTGAAATCGGGAAGACTTGAAGCGTTTGCTGAAAAAGATCAAAGACTTTAGCCTTCAGTATGGATTGATTGCAATTCAGTGGAAAGAAAACAGAGATGGAAGTTGTTGTGTTAGTCTGGGTTGACTAGAGAAACATTCATAGACACTCGTGTATATAAGAACTTTGTATACATGGCTGAGCCCCGGTGGCGTAAGTGGTTGAGTGCAGAACTGCGGCCCGCGGGCTTGGTGGTTCAAATCCAGCGGCAGCTCTCAGGGGCCAGCACTGGGTAGCGCCCACGACCAGAGGCAGTGATGCCCACACACACACACACACACACACACACAGAACTTTATATACAAGCGCAATTGAATATTGAGAAAATGTCCCAGTCCAGATCAAGTCCATAAGTCTGATATTAGCCCATATGTCTGATATCAATCTATAAATTCATTTTCAGACTCAGGAAACACATGCAATGACACTGAGTCCAAGCTCCCAGGCCAGTGGGTGGAGAGTCTTGTGGACCCAGTGGCAGTGGAAGCATCTCAGTGCTGACGTGGGTCTCCATGTGGCTCCCCCAGCTCCAGGGCATGTGTCTTGTCAGCAGGAATGTCCCCCAGGGAGGGAGCTGTTTATCTCCTTAGCACCTCCAAAGGAGGTCATCAAGCTGCAACCTGATTGACAAGCTAATCTCCACCCCTTCACCCTTAACAGCTTCAAACTGACAACAGGTGATGTAACTACCACAGTTGTCAAGAATGTTTTCCTGGGATCCACAATCAATGCCCCACAGTAGTAGCAGGCAAAACATGACTGTCTCCTGACATTAGGTAAACCTGGTGTCGAAGAGCAAAGATGCCTGTCTGAGGACTCAGGTGCACCTGACTCGGTATTTTCAAACACCCCATATGAAAGTGGAAGTGGGACAAGGGATAAGGAAGACCATGGGAGCCTTTGTGCACTGGCATTACAGTGTCGGCACAGACCACTGAAAGCGGCCCAAACACGTAGGTCTGCAGGGAAGCAGCACAGCCAGTACGTTCCTTAGAAGCAGGAGGGCCCGGCTTTGTCCGCACACGTGGGGCATGCTGTCAGGAGAGGCCAGCCTCTGGCGAAGGTAAGCATGCCTGATGGTAGTGGTCCGTGAGAAAGGCAACCACCCTGCCTGAGGCTGTTAGGGTGCAGCATAGGCCAGGGTTGTCCCTCTCCGTGCCTGAAAGCCCCTACAGGAGGTGGGGAGGAAATCAGGCGAGCATTAAGCACCTGTCAGAACCCTTTAGTTGGACATCCTCCAATTCAGGCCCCATGAACCCCTTGGTTCAGCCAAGGGGGTCAACCAATACCTTCCATCAGGCTTCCCCAGCCCGAGGCTGGGAATTCCTTGGCTGAGGGACTGGCCCCCTTTGTTCCGGCCTTCTGTCCACTCCTAAGACCCGCTCCTGCGCCCCACTGGGCCGCACTGCAGTCTCTGGGGCTCAGGTCACCACATGTGGCCATGGCCAGTGGCCGCCCCTGCGTGGCTCACCCGCCGTCGGTCACGCTTCCCAGAGACTGTCAAACCAGACACGTACCCCGTCATTTAGAAAAATCCATTTGCATCCCAAACCAGGCTTCGGCTGAAATCTTTCATGAGCCAAGAACAGGGATTTCCCACCCGAGGAATGTCCAGTAACACGGCAATCATGGCCTCGAAGATGGCGACAAGTTTGAGGATGGCCAGGGCCAGGCCAGCGAGGGTGACGCCGAGCAGTTGCGATGACCGGGGACAGGTTGGGTGGCGCCTCCGTGGGGGGCTAGAATCCCGTGTGGAAGGCGTTGCCTTTGTGATGTGAATGAGACTTGTTCTAGCTGAGCTTACTGTCTCTAACCAAGCGGGAGAAGCATCACTGCATCAATGCCAAGGCACCGGGACCTCCCCGGGTGGCAGAAGCTGGAGAGACAATGACCTTTCTCCAGAAAAGCAAAGAGAAAACTCCCCCTAGAACCGGCCCGGCCTTGTCATCTCAGCTGCCCATCTGAATCTGTTTGCCATCGAAGACCCGTGGGCCGGGGGGTCGGGAGAGGCGTCCAGACTAACACTTGCCTGGAGGATTTGGACTCGCTGCCCTTTGCCACCCTGTGAGCCCTTTCTTTGA
>PVJH01007804.1:0-89995 GCA_004026705.1 Nesogale talazaci
TGATTCTGTTTGTGACTGCTCATTTTGTGACTCGGTGTGTTGGTGGTGAGTTTTTGACTCTGGGCAGTTGATGAGTTTGTATGTGAGTGAGTTCTTGGTGAGTTTGGTCCTGAGAGAGTGCTTCTTGACATTTGGTGTGAGTGGGTATTTGGCAAGAGTTTGTTGGTTAAAGCGCATGGTGGGTATCATTCTGGGAGAACTTGGTGAGTTTTTTTTGTGAGGGCTTGCTGAATTTGTCTATGAGAAAGTGCTTGTGGCCATACATAATGAGGGTGTGAATGTGTATACTTGGTGAGATTGTGTGAGTGTGCTTAGTGACTGAGTGATTGTGGGTGCTTGGTGAGTTGTGTGTGACAATGCTTGTTTTTACTTTAAGAAATACTTTCAAATATCCCCCCATAATATTTTTGGTATATTGTGTGTCTAATCAAAAAAGCAAGGAAGTCTCTTTTTATCATTTCATTTTCTGCAATTTCAGCAAACACAACAATGTGATTGGTGTAAAAATTGAGGTAGAAATTTAGGTTACTTCTCTCCCTCCAGTGGTTTTAGATGTTATCCTTTGCTGGAAGCAGAGTGAACTTGATGAAAGAGTGAGCCTGGGAAATTTTGAAGTAGGGAAAGAACAAAAGGGAGGATGACTTGACTTTAGGGAGACAGCGAAAAAAGGATTTTTGAGCCAAGGCCAATTTATGAGTGCTTAGTGTTTTATACAGGATATAAGAAATACAATAATGAAAATCAGAGCCATTAATGGTTGTCAGGATCTGGACACATCTCTATTTTCCCTCTATTTGTATGAAGAAGTCATTCATCATTTTCATTATACATGAGCAGGTGTTTTAGATACTTTTCATTACCCCAAATTGGGCTCTCTAGTATTTTATAACCATCTGTCTATACTTGACTTTCTGTCCCTCTGTCCAGAAAATGTCCCATAACATCAACGTGAGCAGTGAAAAGAACCTTTGAGATTTGCCTAACCAAGTGATCTGCCAAGGCCCAAATCCCACAACCATGTTCCTTTAAAGCAAGCACAGACCTTCTTTCAGAACACCTGTAGATCAGGTGTGTAGGAAGGTAAGCTCTCAGGCTCTCTGGGTTATAATGATATCCCTATTGATGAACTTTGAACTTCCACTTCATTTTCCCTGGAGTCATATGAAAGAAATGAAAGGTCTCTTCTAGACAATATCTATTTTTAAAGACTGAGGTGCTTTCTAAAAGTTCCTTGGCATTTTTTTAACACACCATCTGCTCAGAAGATGCCCCACTATTAAGCAGCAATAAGGCTGATTTAATGTCCAGAAGCCTGAGTTTGTAACCCTAGTTCTCGTATGTGCGGGCTGTGTGAAAAAGCACAAACCACTCTATTGGGAGAGGCCATTTAACATAAATAAATTATATAAAATGTCAATATCATGAGACTATTTTGAGAATCCATTTATCCAAAAATTTATTCAGAAAACTTGACACTGGACTTGGAAATACAATAATGAGCAAGGCAGACAAAAGTGACTTCTTTTGGGGGAAGTTACATTCTACTGGGGAGGACAAAATATAAAGAAAATAGAGAGATGGTTGGTTGATACAGTGCTATGAAGAAAAAAAACAGAAAGGAAGGTGTGGATAATATCAAATCACGTCTCACAACTTTAAACCAGGATTTTATGGCATTAGGCATTAAATTTCACTTTGTGTGCTTCAGAAAGCTCTGTAAAAGGAAGGCATTTTTATCCATATCACAGGGTTCAAACTGTCACACCAACTATCTTTTCCTAGCCATGTAGTATCAGTAGGATCAGGTATGTGGCACTGGAAGAGTCAAGACAACCATGTATACGAGCACAAGGAAGGTTGGAGTGGAGACTTAAAGTCTATCCACAGACAATTGGACAGTCCCTCACAAAAGAGTCACAGGGAGTAAATAGGTGAGGCAGGGTGCAGTATAGCGTCAAACACGCGGCATTCTTCTCTTTCTCTATCTATCGTCATCTATCTTCTGTCCGCATAATTACTATTCTAATGTCTCCTTGCTTTCTTTTCTTTCTTAAAAAAAAACATTTTATTGGAGACTCACACAACTCCTATCCTAATCCATCCACCCATTGTGTCAAGAACATTTGTACATTTGTTGCCATCATCATTCTCAAACATTTGCTTCCTGCTTGAGCCCTTGGTATCAGCTCCTAATTTTTACCTCCTCCCCTCCATCCATAAAATTTGATAATTTATTATTATTTTGTTATTATTATTATTTTTTGTTGTGTCTTATACTGTCTGACATCTTCCTTCACTTATTTTTCTGTTGTCTGTCCCCCAGGAAGTGGGTTAATGTAGATCCTTGTTCCCCTTTTCTAACCCCCTTTTCTCCACCCTCCTGGTTCCTCTAGTTCTTTCATATTTTCTCTTCTCCACTATCATGGCCCAGTTCTATCTTACAAATCTGGCTAGACTGGGGGTTGTACATTGGTATAGAAATGCGCCTGGTCCTACTGTTTTCTGTTTGGGATTGCTTATCCTGCCAGTCTTATGAAGTCATAGAAAAGAAGAAGAAGAAGAAAGAAGAATAAGAAGAAGAAGGGAAAAAAGAGAAGAAGAAGAAAAGCTAAGAAGAAGAAGAAGAAGAGAAAAAAGAGAAGAAGAGGAAGAAGAAGAGCTAATAAATAGTTTTAGGCCTATCTGCTGACCCTTATCAATGTTTTCCAATTGAGTCTGATTGTATGACAAGTCCTGCCCCCTCTCGTCCTCCCACCCCTTGAGTCAGAAGTCTATGTTCAGGATTCCTCAGAAACTTTAATGCTTTGCTTTCCCTATAGCCCTGTTGCACTCCCTTTGTGTTTAGTTACGGTGTGTGGGAGAGGGGGTAGGGAGTGGGGATGGGGATGGGGGAAGGGTGTGTGGGGGATCAGACTGGGCACAATTCTAGAACTGTGTCTCCAGTACTGTCCCTCTTAGTGCTGTGCGTCAGTGAGGATACATCATGTTTCTTGGTGGGGCCCTATGGTCCTTTCTGCATTGTCTACTCTGAGCAGGCATGTCATCCTCGCGGCTTGGTGGGCCAGGATGCAATCCAATCTCTCTCTTTCCCTTTTAGAATTTTCTAACTGGAGCTTATACAACTTAATATTAGTTTAATTTTAAGGAGGCTAGGAATGAGGCATAAACCACCTAGACGTGGAGCATGAAATGTGTGAAAAATAAAAAGTTGCAGAAAATAAAAATTTATGGTCTCTATTTCTAGGACACACATACTTTCTCTCTCTTTCTCTCTCTGTACACACACACACACACACACATACTACAAAACGAAGTCCTTATAGGTGCTAGAGTCACCTCCTGGTAATAGAACTGAAAGAAATTTTTATGATTCTGACCTGGATGACTCCAGTAAGATCAGTCCTTTAGTGTTTAATATTGTTTCAGAGTTTGTGCTGTTAAATCAAGAGGCTGTCTATAATATATCTGGTGCTGTTAATGTGAAAGTTCAGGAATATTCAAAAGACATTTATTCATTATTAATATAGACAATAAAGGACATTTATGAAGCTTCAGATGAGATTTTTATCATCTAAAGGAAAATTTTTATCATCATCAAAAAGGGAAATTTATTTTTGCTTCAAGACAAGATGTGAGAGCAGTCTGCAATGAGAGATGGGAGAGCCAACACAAAACTGTCAGATTCCATTCATTTCTGAAGATACTGACACTTTATAGCAACAGATTAAAAATAAAATAAAATCGTGTGCTTTAAACTTCTATTGACAGGGACTTCGTGATTTATGTCATGTTTGTCTTTTATTGAGATCTCTTGATGTTCACCACTTTCCTCTCTGTGATCTTAGAAGCATTATGCAAGTTGAATGGGAGAGGTTTATTGAACTCTACAAAACACAGGCAAAGGTTGATAGAGGAATAATGAGCTAAGTTGGTTTTTGAGAGAATTCCCAGCCCAGTAATTATTTGAGGGCAAGAAGCAAGGAAAGAGCCTTGAAAATACATTATCTCAAATAAAATTAATAAGCGGGAGAGACTTGGAAAAGCTCTTAGATTCAGAATATTTCATTATTGGCATTACTCTGAGCTTACACTGTTGGATGAGGGAAGTAGTGGTTCAGCTGTAGAATGTCAATCTTCTATGTGGGAAAACTGAGTTTGATTGCCAGTTGATGTACCCCATGCACAACAAAACACAAGAGCAGACAAGAGGATGAATAATACACTTCTTCAAAACTACCAGCTATTAGCTCAAATTAGAGATGAAGATAGGAAGTTTCTAGAAACTAATGAGAATAAGAATACAATATGCCAAAGCCTAAGGGATACAGAAAAGGCAGTTATCAGAGGATGCTTAGTACTGATAAATGCACATTTAAAGAAGGAAGAGAGGTTTATGATTGACACCCTATCTCAAAACCTTCAGCAATTGGAACAGAATCACCATAATAGTTCTTCTAATAGCAAAAGAAGATAAATTATAAAAATCAGGGTAGAAATTAATGAGTGGATAAAGAAAAAAGACATTGGAGAAAATCAATTAAATAAAAAGCTGGTTCTTCAAAGTGAGTGAAAGGAGACAGAGGTTGATATAGGACATGAAAAATTATAAATTATCAAGAATTCATGAAGGAAGGAGAGTGGAAGAGGGAGGGTAAAAATGAGGAGCTGATACCAAGGGCTTAAGTGTTTCAAAAATGATGATGGCAACATATGTACAAATGTGCTTGACACAATGTATATATGTATGTATTATTTTAAGAGTTGTAAGAGTCCTAATAAAGTGAGTAAAAAAAAAGAAAAAAGAAAAAAAGCTAGTTCTTTCAAAGGATTAACAGAATAGCAAACTATTGGCAAACCTAACAAAAGATAAGAAGGAATAGACATCAAAATCTAGGATGAAGGATGAGACAGGGCAAATTACCATGGACCCTAGTGACGTTAAAAGTCTAATCACACTGTAATTACACAGTCTTACTATGGAAGTCTGTACTCCAATGAGTTCAATAACTTGAAAGACATGGACAAATACCTGGAAAAACAACCTCTCCATAAGATCTCATATAGACATTAAGAACTGGAACAGACCCATAGGAAAATAAGAAATAGATGAGGTTATCAAAGAAAGACCAACTAAGAATAGTCCTAGTGCAGATATTTTAACAGGAGGATTATAGCAAGCATCCAGGGAAGAGCTGAAACCAATTCTACAGAAACTTTTCCAGGGCATAGGAAAGGAGGGTAAACTATAAAACACATTCTATGAAGCTAGTGTAGCACTAATACCAAAACGGGCAAAGGATCTGACAAGAGTAGAGAAATACATGTTGAAATTTCTAATGAGCATAAATGCAAAAATCCTTAACAAAATCTTGGCCAAGAGAATACAAAAAGTATATAAAAAATTCTTCATGACAAAGTGGGTGTCACCCCAAAATCCATTAACATCATCTATCACATTGAAAGAAAAAAAAAGGACAAGAACTACACAATAATATCAATAAACACAGAAAAGGCATTTGACAACATTTAACATCCGTTCTTAATGAAGGTATTTACCTCAATATAATTCAAGCTATATATGAAACACCAATGACCAATGACCAATGACCATTTCAATCATTGGAGAAAAGATGAACAAATTTCCATTAGAAAAGGGGACCGGGCAAGGATGCCCCTTGCTCCCACTTTTTATTCAACATCGCCCTAGCTAAAAATGTAAGACAAGAAAATGATATCAAACTAAATATATGGGGAAAGAAGTGATATTATTATTATTTGCAGATTACATTACTTTACATACACATCTCATGGAAAGAGTTGGAAGATATTATGCTGAGTGAAGTTAGCTAAGCACAAAAGGTCAATTACAACATGAGCCCACTGAGGTAAGACCAAACAGCAGAACAGGTCTGTGTTAGGCAGGGTTCTCTAAAGTAACAAAACCAGGACACTTATGAATATATATATATATATATACATATATATACATATATATGGAATATACCAACTGATTAGTTCACACGGCAGTAAAGAAGACTCAGTTCAACTCACTTTTGTGGAACACTTAATATATTAGAAGTCCTTCAACTCATGTGAGCTTCCAGTTTCAAGGTCAAAGAAGCAGACAGAGTCCTTCCTGGGTATGCGAGTCTGAGTAGACTAAAGAAACAAATTCATCAACATGCATGTGCATATAAGGGAGAAGTTTATATACAAGAGGAATGGAATACTGAGAAAGCATCCCAGCCCAGTCCAGGCCAAGTCCACAAATCTGATATTGCTCTATATGTCCGATACCAATCCATAAGTCCTCTTCAGACTCACGAAGGACATGTCATCAGGCCAGGACAATCACAGGCCAGTGGGTGCTGAGTCTTGCGTATCCAGTGGTGGTAGAAGACTCTCATCACCAGCAGGGACCTCTGTGTTGCTTCTCAAGCATCTCAGCACTGACAGGAGTCTCTATATGACTTTTCTGACTTCAGAGGTCTCATTCCATCCAATTAAGTCCATGTGGCTTCTCCTCCGAGATGTGTTGCAGGGAGACAACCTTCTGTCTTATCAGCTGTAATGTCTCCCAAGGACTGAGTCTTATGTCTTCTCAGTAGAGCGTCTCCAAAAGGAAAAAATACCATGATATTTCCCACAATTCTCAGGAGAAAGCCATGCCCACACGGAGGTCTCATTGACGATGTCTGGCTAGACAGGCTAGACTCCACCCCTACATTCTTAATCAAACTGGCACCAGAGTACATGACTGCCACACTAGGCAAGGCAGGTAGCGTCTACCCACAGGCAGCAAACACCCCAGTGAATCAGCAACAGCCTGTAGCTCTGAAGCTTAGGGAAGCAGGTCCAGCATGAGATAGCTAACACAAGCCATGAAGGACGACAGGATCCACCAGCCTCAAGCTCAGCGATGCACACACAGATTGCTGAATCGTGTGGAATTTCTCTTTACTTTTGCTTCAGGAATCACCATATTGCTTCCCAAGGGATTATACATATTTATATACTCATCAGCAGTGGGTGAGTCTTTAAGTCTTATCATACTGCCCAGAAATTTTTGTTTCCTGATTTTCAAAAATGAACTATTAATGTCGTTGTAAGGTGATACCTTATCATTGTTATGATTTGCATCTCCCAATTGACTGATCATCACGAACAGTTCTTCAAGTGTTTATTGCTATTTGAATGTCATTTTTTGGTTAGTTGTTTATTCATGTCTTTTGCCGATTTTAATCAGATTATTTGTTTTTTTAAAAATTATTGCATTTTTCAGTTTTGGAGATTTTTGAGATTAAACTCTTGTTCCACACATGGTTGCTAAAACCCCCTTTCTCTGCATGTAGGCTCTACTTGGACTCTCTGGATACACATCAGTGTCTTATTTTCAGTCAGTGCTCCTCATTCTTTGTTACATTTCATAGCATGTCGCTGCCCTTTAATAGGGACCGCTTTCTCATTGACGGACTTTAGGTCTCTGAGACTACATTTAGGTCTTTACTCCATCCATCTTTAGTTAATTTTTTGTACTTGGGTTGAGGTAGGGGTACTATTTTATCTTTCTGCATGTACAGATCCAGCTTTGCAACAGAAGAGTCTGTTTCTAGGCAATTTAATATATGTTGGTCCTTTGTGGCAGATCAGTGGCCTGTAGGTGAATTTACTTCTGGGATTTCTATTTTGATCTACTGTACCAGTTCCTAGCTGTTGTGAGCACTGTGGCTGCTCATTAAGATCTGCTGTTGGGTAATGCTTGGCTTCCTACTCTGTTCTCCTTCTTGCTTACCCTAGCGCTCTTCCCTTTCCTTATGAAGTTATTAAAGTTGGGATTTGGATTAGAATGATTTTGTATGTATACGTTGCTTTGAGTGCTATTGATATTTTCAGTATCTTGAACCTTTCTATCTGTAAACATGAAATATTCTTCCATTTGTGTAAGTCTCTTTTAGTTTCCTATAATAATATCCTGTTGTTTCCTTTGCACAGGTTTTTGTGTTTCTCTGCTTAGATTTATTCCTAGATATTTCATATTTTGCATAGCTATTAAAAATAGTACTGCTTTCTTGATGCATTTTTTCTGAGCTCTTTTTGTTAGTATACAGAAATCAAACTGATTTCTGCTTCTTATCTGTCCATATTGTCAAATATTTCCATTGTTTTCAGCAACCTTTTTGATGAACTATTGGGCTTTTCTACATATAAAATCATATCACGTTCATAGTCTAATTTACCCAATTGTAATCCTTTGACAAAATGGAATAATAATGATGATGGGGGCATCCTTGTCTGGTTCCTGTTTTCAGGGGGAATGGTTTCAGTTTTCTTCAGTTGCGCGAGATGTTGGCCATTGGTGTTTCGATATGACCTATACTGTGTTGAGAAAGTTTAGTGTGTGCCATTTTCTTGATGATATACACTTCTTTCTTCAATCTGCATGCTGAGTGGTAAACATCAGAAGCTGGGTTATATAAAGAATGCAGCATCAAGATTGAAGGAAAGTTTATTGACAACCTTTCATAATCAGAATGACATAACTTTATTTTCCAAAAGTGAGGAGGATTTGAAGCACTTGTTGATGAAGAGAAAGGACCATAATTTTCATTGTGGATTAAAACTTCATAGAACAAAAACCAAATTTCTCACTACTGACCCCATGGCAAGACCATAGGAATTGGAGAAAAGATTAAACTTGTTCTGGATTTCATCTTGCTTGGATCCACAATCAGTGCTTGTGGAAGAAATAGTCAAGAAATCAAAGGCACATAGCAGTGGGTAAATCTGCAGCACAAGACCTCTTTAAAGTGTTGAGGAGTGAAGATATACGACTTTGAGGACTGAGATGTCGCTGACATAACCCATGTTTTTTTTCGATCACCTCCTATTCATATGAATGTTAGAATTGAATAAAGAAGATTGATCTACTGATTTTGACCTGTTGATGGTGAATAGCTAAAGCATTATACATCTCCTTAGAAGCAAGAATAGTGAGACTTCATCTCCCATACCCCAATCATATTTTCAGAGAGATCAGTTTCTGGAATAGAACATTATTTTGCTGCAATTTTTTTTAAAAGGACAATCTTCATGAGGTGAACTGATCTCGTGGTTCAAATATAATACTTGTGATGATGGCATCAGCCCGGAGGGTGTTTCTTTCCATTGCTCATAAGGTCATTATGCCTAGGAACCAAGCGGAACGTACCTAACACCACACCAGGAGGACATTGGCTTGGGAGTGATCAACTTCCATTTAGATGCTGACAAAATTTACCTAGTTTTATAGGATGCAAGATTTCAGGATCCAATAGAATTGTTTTATGGTTTGCACAAAAATCAGAAAGTGGTATCTGCTGTTGCTGCTGTTTTTGGAAATTTCAGTGTTTCAGTGTACCTTCGGTGACTGTTCATGGTCTTTAGAGTCTTCTCCTTCTTGGAAACAGGCTCTTAGAAAAGGATTCACTTTGAGGTCTACCTGAATGATAACAGCTTATATATAGCCCATATAGGAATTTACAGGCTACCCCATTCAAAGCATTATGCTGAGAAGCTGTTTTCTGATATTTTCTTTATACAAAAAAACAAATAAAAGAGTGAAATTTCTGACAAAGTAAATATTTAAAAATTTTGAAATTTGAAGAAATGTGCCACGTACTCACTCTGCTCCATCAGGTGACCACAATCTCAATCCAAGGGCATGAAAATGGTGAACTTCTACGCAATGTCAGGATAAGTTAAGTGGAACTTTAGCAGGGATGAAAATGGAGTGATTTCTATATCTTGGTCCAAGTCATCAATTGGTGCAGCAAGGAAGGTTGTAATTGTTTTTAACATTCCTCTTTTTAATTAGACAGATAGGTGCAGCTAATGATGTTTTTCTTGCTCAATAAGGAAGCATCCATCCCTCTCCAATACACTATTAACACCCTGCTTCTAACAATATTGTTAAATTTTTATGCACAGCAACATGCTTGTACAACCAATAATAAAGTTTATTTTTGCAAATATTGATGGAAAATTATTTTCTCCTTCTGTTTTTATTTCCACATAGTTATTCTCTTTGTTAAACACTAAATACTCCTTTCTGTCTCTCTTTCTTTGGCCAGATTTAATTGATTTTTCTTGACAGCATTTTCCTATTCTCATCTTTCCATTGTTCCATTTTCCAGATGCATTCTGTTTTTTATTTACTCACAGTTTTTTTAAGTTTCCTTTATAAAAATTACACAAATTGCTTCTTGCTTTTTTTTGGTCTATTCTGAGGAAATTGCAATTTACAAAAGCTTAATTAGGATCTCTAAGGATTCTCCACACTTCAAGATTTTAATATGTACCATTAGCATCATATAATTTGCAGATTTCTTAGTTTTTTCAAATTTACACTCTTAAATCTGGCTACTCTGTGTAGTTATGGTTGAATAAAATACTTATTCCAAAAATAAATGTGATTTAAAACCAGATAAATAGATATTATTATTACCCCAAAATAGCAAGGTTTCTTACACAATCATTTAACATTGTTGTTGTCTTATGCTTTATTTTTGTTTTCTTAAACAAATGATGAGACTCATTTGGAGGCTATTTTCATAATAAGAAGCCATTTTAATGTTCACATATGTTGCTGTTTTAAGGGCCCATTTTATAATTGAAAAAATACACTCAAGAGTGTCTTGGGGATTTGATTCATGCAATTCCTACCTCATTATGCACTAAGCTGTTTATTAATCAGCCTGACTACACAGTCTGTTTTTACTCACTTTGATTTCTTTTGTGTTTAAAGTTCAGGATTTAGATTTTCAGTACAAAAAACGAAGATGACTTCCTTTTGTGGTGTGTTTGTTTATTACTCCAACTCGATTTCCAAATGATTCCAGGCTGCAAAGGAAAGAAAAGAAAGAAAAGGATAGAACAATATTAAATTAACTCACTTTATTATATGTGAAGTCCTTTGAAGCAGCAAATTTGGTCTTGCATTATATTTGAGATTATTTTGCAAAGGCATTTATTTGTCAAAAATACTATTCTTTTTAATTGACAAAGAATGAGACCACTTACTGTGTTGTGATTTAGTAAGTTCCCTGCTCATCCTCTTCACCCAATGGTACCTGACTTTCTACTGTGGGTTGAGAAGATTTTCATTTTTTTAGACTCACTTGTGTCCCGGCGCCAGTGAAACAGATATGCCTTTTTTTTAAAACTATGGAGATGTAAGAAGCCCTATAAATTTTATTTCTTTAATCCAACAAATCAGCCTGCAGTT
This sequence comes from Nesogale talazaci, assembly GCA_004026705.1. NCBI lineage: Eukaryota > Metazoa > Chordata > Mammalia > Afrosoricida > Tenrecidae > Nesogale > Nesogale talazaci. The sequence continues at coordinate 11,264 of PVJH01007804.1, forward strand.
GATATTGTTCAATTGACAAATTCACGGGGGGGAGGGGTGTGTTTCTTCCAAACTGCACAAAATTTTGAGCAAGGAGCTATAAGTACTCTGAAATAACTTGCTTGCCTTGGAGTACTTATGTCTCCATCCAGGTAACCCGAGGGAAGACCTGCCTGTATATATGAGTGAGACTAAGACAAATAACAAGCTAAAAATAGTGTCCAATTATCTTGGCAACTGCTATGTCCTCATTTGATGGGACACTGGAAAGCCTGATGGAGCATCACTGAAGGAACAAACAGGGATCCCCAAAGCCTAACATGGCCTGTTGCCCAATTTGCTCAGCATCGGCTTTGTTTGACAGGGTACACACCTAGGTCAATTGCTGTATGTGTTATGTGTGTGTGTGTGTGTGTGTATGAATGATAGCAACGTTAAGGCATAATTTATCTGAAGTCCCAGTAGTTCATGGTAACTACTTATATTGAATGCCTTTCTAATCTGAGGTCCCTTATATTGCTATGCCCAGAGGCAAGAGGTTCTGTATTAAAATATTCTGCAACTTCTAAGCACAAGTCTTTCACACACTCACTACTGTAATATTTTGATCCTAATGACATAGACTGTAATGTAACCAGTAGAGTTCAATATACAGTTTTGAATCCAGTTGTGTACCTTAAAAGACGTGTTGAAATTCTCACTTCTGTCCCTGTGAGAGTGATACTGTTTCGAGATGTTATCAATGTGATTGACACAAAGTAAGGCTGCAATAAGTTAGGCTAAACTCTGATACGACTGATCCCTGTGTCCTTAAGAGACACATGGATTGAGATAAGGAAGGATATCAGATGAGGCTGGCGCTGCAAACCAAGAATTCCCTGGAGTTACATCAAATAAGAAGTGATACTGGGTGTGGATTCTTCCTCGGGACGCTCACATGACTGAAACCTGATTTGTACATCTAGCCTTCAGAACTGTGAAATAAATAATAAATTTCTGCTCTTGGAAGTCACCCAAGTCATCATAGTGTTTTGCTAATGAAGACCTGAGAGTCTAACACGGGTAGCCAAAGGGACTCAGATGTCTTCAGTGATTTCCAATCTGAGAAATCTGCTTTATTTATGAGTAGACTGACGAGTTGTACAGGTAGAGGAATATCTGTACACGTATTGAAAAATATCTTGTCTTTTGAAAATAAGGTTGTGTGTGTGTGTGTGTGTGTGTGTGTGTAATTACAGTGACCACAGAGAAAAGGAGAGTTGCGTGATAACTTTACTCCCAAACCCTTTGGGGCAGGATTTCATTTTCTTCTCTATTTCCTTAGTTCTGTATGGCCCCCGCTGTAAATGACCCAGAGCACCTGTGCATCTGAATAATAAATAATAAGAATGGCCCACCAAATGCAAGGAACATAAGAACCTATCAACTTGAATGGTGCAGTCCAATTATAGTCATCTCTCTTTCCTGGTAGGGTTCATTCAAAAAGGAATATGCCATTTATATTTACAAGTCTGCATCTTTTATATGGGAAGGGAATGAAGGCCATCTCATAAATTAGAAAGTGGAAGATCCCTTACCACCCAAAGCAGTAGACCCGAGGCTCAAACATACCCACAACACCTCCTTTTTCGTATCCTGGCTTTCTTGTTCTAATCAGGAGCGCTGGGAATTTGTTGAATATCTGGCAAAGGAGTGGAGGGTCCCTGGTCTGCTTTTTCTCATGAAGTCTCATAATATTCTTCCCCCGCTCTCCCCCACCCCCCCACTTCACATACTTACTTTACTTGGAGCCATGCAATCAATTATAGATTTTCAGACCTGTTTTAGAGAATGAGGCAACCTCAGAGAAAGAAAAAAAAAAAAACCCCGAGGTCATTTGGCTGGAAGTGCCTCTCATTACATTTTATTGCTGCTGCACCTACCCAAAGAGCCTGGGTCTCCTCCGGGTCAGATGTTTAGAATGACTTGCTCTTGATATCTCAAACGCAGTGCAGGTGGAGAGGTGAGATAGCTGCAGAGAGGCCAAACTAACAAGTAGAAAAGAAGGCGATTATTTTCCTTGAATCAAGTTAGAGTCCAGAATGTACGAATACAGCAATTCAGGGTATAGATGTGTCAGGGTATTTGAAGGCCAGGGAAGCTGTCTCATGAAATCTTAAGACACAATCAGTTCTAGTCTGGGCAGGGCACCCTACCTTTTCGTGGCAACACTGGGCTTGCCTTTAATGGCTGTGCTTTGCACTGTCACCTGCTTTTAATTCCATTGTAGGAGGACTCATTTATTCTCAGACTCCTCTGGATGAAATCCCGGGAAAATGTGCTCAGCCACTAACTGAAAAGTTGGAGAATTAAGTTCACTCAGAGGCAAGCCAGATGAAAGGCCTGGAGCTCTGGTTCTTTAAAAACCAGCCCTGGGACGTTTTACGGAGAATGTTATGAAGCATACAAAGGGTGATGTATTGAAAACTTCTTAGCCATAACCAAACTACTTGAGGGAATGGGTCTCTGCACCTGCGGGCTTGGGACCATAGTCTTGGTGACACTAAAGTCAATGGGCATGTAGATTAATATAATCTACATATAATCACGTATATAATGTAGTCCACAAAGATAGATATCCTTCCTGGGTGAGCAGTGGCGTAAAAGATTGTGAGTGTCCATCTAAAGTGATCACTTCCTGTGTGCAGGAAAGAAGATGACATAAATTATAAGTCACATTGGTTTCAAATTAGCTCACTGGAGCTGATTTATTTAGTCCAGTGAATTAATAATGGTGTATACAAGCTTCAGTCTCCACAACCACCCAGACCAGAAAAAACAGTGGTAGCCTGTCTATCCCTACCAATTGCTCTGAAAAAGATCACATTGCAAGGTCTTGGATAGAGTGGGGGGAAATGTGGATCAAAACTGGAAATCATGAGAGACAGACTTACTTGTTGTACAGAGACTGGTGATACCCTTAAGACTATTACCATTAGTCACCTTTCAGGTATGGAATTTAGCTCATCTATATGCAAGAATAATCAATCATTTCAGATAAAAAAGGCAGCAGTTATCCAAGGATGAATTTCAGAAGGCTTGGAAAGGAAGATAAATGGAAATAACGGCTTGAGAAAGTGGGGTAAGTGATGGTACAGTCAGGGAATCACAATGGAGGGGTTGAAATGGAAGGTGTAGAAATTGTTGGATGCAAAAATTATGATCTTCGCTGTAAACTTCCCCTGAATTCACAATGAAAGTAAAGAAAAATAGTTTACGGACACATTCATTTTCTGATTCATCAATGAATATTATGTCAAATATTCTTTTTAAAATTGAAGATTGGGAGAGTACATAAAGAATGAATAGTGGTATTTTTGGGGGGACATCACTGCCCTCAGGTGGTGGGAGTAGGAGACCCAGCCTTTGCTCCGTGGAGCTGGAATCGAACCTCCATCCCAGTGGGCTGCAGTCCCGCGCACAACCACTACGCCACCGGGGCTCAGCCGAATAGTGGTATTTTTATACTCTCTATTTACAGTCTATAACATTTAACTTATACTTGATTTGCATTTCATTGTGTCTACTAACACATTGAGCAACTGAATACAGACTATTTATCAGGTAGAAAGCCAACCTAAGTTGACACCTATGGCTTCTTTTTATCATCTGCCCTACATTTGGGAAAGTGAAGCACACTTTCAGATTCAAATACACCCTTCCTACCAAAGTGACCTATATAATCTGCATTGATCTTTAATTTCTTGAAGTCAATTTTATTTCTCCTTAAATATTGATCTTACATTATATTAAGTACTCAGTTTTTTATTATCCCGAAGCTAGAAAGCCAGGGCTGAACATATCTTTTGGGGTTCTGAATAACTTAAAAGTTAGTTACTGTTGTTTTCAGTTGACATTAAGCTCAGATTTACGACATCCTATCTCCTTATTTCTCTTTACCCCAGATATGAAGTACTGGCACCAATACTTACGTATGAATGTTCACACACAAACACAAAACAACCCCAAGGGAGCACACCTTCACTCTGACACACATGGGGTTTGCCACGCGTCAGACATAACTTAATGGCAGCTGATTTTTCAACTATTTGATCATACAAAGGAACTCTAATCCTTTATTTCTCCAACTTCTTTATCAGCATTTGGTGGGAAACACATCAAGTACCACTTAACTTTGAACTGTACTCTGATCCAGTCTTTCTGACCCCGACTTTTTTTTGGAAAGGTTCCGGTCAAGCTCTTTCCTAGAATTCTCACTCTGAGATTCCACTCTGTTTCTTCCCCAAATGGCCCAGGGAGTACGATGCTTGGTGGAGAGGCTCACAGGCCTCTTGGCTTCGGAGGAAGGCATCACGCCATGCATTAGTTCTCGGCTGCATTCTGCCTGGCAGATGGTAAGATATATTTGGAGAATCCCTCTCCATCGCCATTCTGTGGCAGCCTCCATAGACATCTGCAGTTGATGACAACATGGCCTAGTATTTCTCAAACGGGTCAGGACCTGACAAGCTCACTTCTAACTTAGCATTTGCAGGGCTTGGGGCAAGAGTACCATGATGTATGAATAATACTAAATCCTAAGTCAGGCTAACACACTTTAAAAAATGGCATCAACAAGAGATTAAAAACAAAGTGTACAACTCAATCGCTTTAAGTATTTTCACAACCAGAGAGAAGTATAATCTCAGTAAATTTTAGGGCACTTCATCTCAAGCTGTTTTTCCAATCAACAATTCATACACAAATTGTTTTGTGATCCTCATTAAGGTAATAACACTTCTACTTCTTCCCCATCTTTTCCTTCCTTTTTTTTTTTGTGGGCATCACCGCCCCCTGGTGGGAGTAGGAGGCTCATCCTTGCTCCTGGAGAGCTGCTGCTAGATTTGAACCGTTAACCCTGTGGGCCGCAGTCCTGCACACAACCACTATGCCACCGGGGCTCAGCCCCATCTTTTCCTTTTCTATGTATCTCTCCTATCCTCCCTGTCTTCTTAGCGCTATCCTTGGGCAAATGTGCCCCTTTTAATCTGGTATGCTTGATTGTTATAAGGAGTGAGAACTTGACAGGCACACTTGTTCACCTGTTAGGCCTTTCTAGTACGTGGCTGTCTGAGAGTTCTGCTGGTGTAGCCGATGGTGCTGGGCTTCCAGCAACACGGTCAGCAGTTCAAAACTGCCAGCTCGTTCACTGGAGAAAGGAGGCTTTCCATTTCCACAAATACTTAAAGTCCCAGAAACTCACAGGAACAGTTCTGACTCTGTTCTGCAGGGTCTTTGTGAGTCATCGTTGAATTGATGGCAGTAAGTGTTGTTTGGCTGAAAGTTAGATCACAGGGATGGATGACATAAAAATACAATGGATTTTTTATATCTTGTCTCCTGTAACCTCACTAGAATCATCTATTAGCTCTTAGTTTTTTTCTTTTACTAGAGTCCTTAGTATTTTCTTGTTCAAGTTCATGCCATTTGCAAACAGGTAATTTTGCTTCATCCTTTTCGATGTGGGTAACTTTTTTTTTTTTTGTGGGTGACTTTTATGTCTCTCCTCACTGAACTACCTTTGCTGGAATCTCTAGTGCACGTTGACTAAAAGTGGTCATTCCCTCAGGTATTTATTAACCCAGTTCCTGTGTTCATAGATCTACCTATCTTGGGTTTTGTATTCAGAAAACCAGACAAAACAAACAAACAAACAAAGGAATCAAACGAAAACAGTAAAACAAGACCGAGAAAAACTTAAATAGAAAAGAAAGCAGAAAATATTAAAACTGAAACATGGGTCAAAAGAGAGATCAAGTGATACGGTGTTACATTTTCACCTAATTACATAATCTATTACTGACATTACAGTGCTGTGTCCCATAGCAAGGTTATTCACATCCCCAGACTAGGATCAGAGGGGATCCACTGATGGTTTAATACATGTAGAAACCCTGCAAATGGATTTTGGGTTACTGCTCTCATCCATAGCATTATGGAAACTGGGTATTCATAATTTTAGCTCTAATACCACTCCTTCCATCAGATTCAGATTGTATTATTTTATTATTTACAATTCTTGGACCTCATAGATTGGTGTAATTCTTCTACGTGAACCTAACTAATGCCATATTTAGACCCCAATCAACATGTGATTTCTTCTACACCCTGTACTCTGGCCCCCGTATCTTCTGTGATCTCTTCATGAGGCTGAATCTTGAGTAAGGTCATGTCAGAAGAACTAATTGTTCTTAGGTTAAGGCTGTGATTAAGTACAAGTCCCAAATTCATGGATACATCTATGGTTTATATGTACGTATATACCTCTGGTTCATTTTAGAGACATCATTATAATTTTATAATAGAGAACATTATAAATCATCCCTATGGGGCAAAAAGTAATTCTTTTCACAGTATCATTAATTTGGCCTATGGTAGAGAATTTAGAACATTGTTGTTAAAAGGATATATATATATATATTTGGCTTTTCAGGCCAAAGTGCATGAATTGTTGACTTCTACTGATTCAAAGTTTAAGGGACTGGACACTTTTTACATAAATAATGAGGGTTGGGAATAGGAAAAACAAACTTTTAATAACACTCATTCACAAAGGCACAATCGGCTAAGCCCTGGTGGCGTAGTGGTTGTGCACAGGACTGCAGCCCACTGGAATAGAGGTTCAATTCCAGCTCCACAGGAGCAAAAGCTGGGCCTCCTACTCCCACCACCAGAGGGCAGTGATGCCCCCCCCCAAAAAAACCCACAAAGGCAGAATCACACTTGCCAGAATAACACATCATAAGACAGCAAAAGGAAGATTAAAATGCAAAATATATGGTAATTCAAGACCACCAGTCATTTTATTCTCCAAAGCAAGAGGTCCATTAATCACCAATTCCATAACCTTGCGATATCAGTCACCTGCTCCTTCTCACACTAGGGTAGTTCAGGTTAAAGTCCAAGGGAACTTTTCAGTCCCTTAAATCCAGCACACTTATTAAGGTTTCCAAAACACATACTTCTGATGTGGCCTTGATCACTTAAGTATGGTTATCTTTAGGGAAAAATGCTAACAAAAATACTGGCAAGCCCCAAGGAATATCTGAATATCGTTGATCAGATCTGAATGCTGTGTTAAGATATAGCCAATCACTTTTTCAATTTCTTTTTAAAATCTTGATTTCCATTCCATGTTTTCATTTCTAATTATATGGAAGAAGACTTAAAAATCTATTTCACGCCTTGTATGAAAAATCACTGCTCACAGTATTAAATGACTACTTTTTTCTTTCTACTTTTTAAGGTAATTTTATTTTGTGACCTTGAGCAGCCCTTATTCTTAAAAATTCTTGCTGATATCTGCTTTGGGTTAAGTCACTGTGTGGTCCTTAGAACCACTAGGTAGTTCTAACTTTTTAATTACAGGCCGTGCTTATTGTGACCTTCCTACATATTTTCATAATAGAACTCCAATGACCATCAATGTAATGCACCCTGGTGGTGCAATAGTTAAAGCATTGGGCTGCTGACTTAGAGAGGTTGGCGGTTCAGACCCACTAGCTGCTCTGTGAGGAAGATTTGACTATCTGTGTTTGGAATGTTTACAGCTTAAGAAACCCCATGGGGAATTTCTACGGTCTCCTCTGGGGCCACTATGATTTGGGATTGACTCCATAGTAATGGGCTTAAGTTTTCTTTATATTCAGCATAGAATTTTAAATTAGTTAACTTTCTATGAGAAGTATAGGTGTTTAGGTTTCCTTTTAATTTTTGTGGAGAACTTTTGTTAATTTTGAACTATGTCCCAGTTACTCATCAGAGTGAGAGTAGAGACAGGATAAAAGGGCTAGCAGTCAGCAGATAGAGGCTTCTCGGAGGACAAGATGCATTTTTATCTTTCCCAAATAGAGAGCCCACATATCGACCTCCTGAGTACTAAAAAGTAAGGATAATTTTTACCCCAAGGAGCCATAGGAAGTAAACGTATAAAATTTAATGTTCCCAATTAAGAAAAACTTAGAAAATTACTGAATTAAAATAAAAGACTCAGCATTTTTTCTAGTGGAAGAAGAAAAAAAGAAGAAAGTGGTGGGGGAGAAAGACAGCAAGAGGAGATAATAAAGGTGGGACACAGAACAGAGGACCCTAGTGTCTGTCCAGGGGGACCACCATCTTTTAATATAGTCACTTAAAAATACTTGCATTGCTACATTTTTCATTAGCTGTGATTTTTTCATCAATCATGTTAATTTATACAGAGGGCACTTAATAATAGCTAATTAACACTTATGACTTTTGAAATTAAAAGACCTTTGGAGAGATTACTGCTGATTGGGGAAAATTTTTTTCTCTCTCTCATGTTAGAGAAGAGAGACCTAGCAAGATGGGAGGTGGCCTTGGTGTGTTGAAAAGAGATAATCCTCCGCTCCTCTTTCCCCAATCACCGGTGGACAACAGTCACGAACAAGGCACAATGAGGTTCCCAGGCATTGTTCAAGAAGAGCTATCTTCCCTTGCATTACCTTTTTCTCGCAAAGGGTCTATTTTGAATTAAATAAAGATTCAGAGAGTATTAAATAGATTGAAGCTAAAAATGAAAATTGTAAGTGAGCCAAAATGATATCAGCGGTGGATATGAGAGGGCTTTAAAAATAAATTTAAAAGTTTCATTATCTTTTAAGTTAAAATTTACAGGATCCTTTTGAAGCAACCTGTACACACACACACACACACACACAAATGTAAGTTTAGTATTAAGATAGGAGATGGACTTTGAGCATCTACTCAAGCCCTCCCTCAAAGCAAGAACATTTTGTTCTAATAAAGTGGCATTCCATGATTCTCATCTTCCCAGCACAATCACTGAAGACAAAATGGGTATATAACAAAGGTGATGAAGAAAGTGGATGGTGTCTGGCTAATAGACACTATAGCCAGATCTGGGATCTTAAAGGCTTGAAGTTAAACAAGCAGTCATCTAGCGGGGAAGCAACAAAGTCCACAAGCAAGAAGCCTGGGTGATCCCTTGGTGTTGACAGAAGCAGGTATTTGGCATCAGAAGATTCCAAATAATTATATTGATGAAGATGAAGGAGGTCAGAGTGGATACCCAAAGCCCAACTGTAGTCATTTGGACGTCCCTTCTGAGAAGGGTCAGAAGGAAGGGATAAACAGCCAGGGTGCAGTATAGCACTGACAAAACATACACCATTCCTCTAGTTCTTTAAGGCTTCACCACACCCACCCTCACTTGACTGACTGTCATGGTCCCAGTTCCACCTTTCAAATCTGGCTAGAATGGAGTACATACATTGATACAGTTAAGAGCTCTCAACACATGGAATCCAAGACAGAACCCCTCCCCCCCAAGGAACAATAATGGGAGTATTGATACCATGAGGGTAGGGGCAGGTGGGGGAAAAAGGGGGAGAAAGAGGGAATTGATCCCAATGATTGACGTATAAACCTCCTGAGAGAAACAAATAACAGAAACAGGGATGAAGGGAGTCAGTGGGAAGTGTAAGATATGAAAATAATAATAATATGCATTTATAGTAGCATTGGAGTAAATTCACAAAATAAAATTTCATGATGTCAAAATAAAATTGAAATTTTTAGTCAGGAAAACACTGCAATTTACTTACTTCCTTGACAGAAGCTGTTAAGATAATGTTTTCTCAGTCACCTCTTCCATGATTGCATGCATTATACTTTGATATCTCACTGCTTAGGGGAGACTTTAATGGTGACCTTTCTAATGTCTACAAGATGCTTTTGGTAAAGAACTTTAGCTGCCGCTGAGGTTCGGTGCTGTTGAAAGAGCTCCAACTCTTTGTCTTCCCTTGCACGGTGGACTGGATCTCTGGTTCTGCGCCCTTCTCACAAAAGTACTAGAAATAAAATGAGTAACGGTTTCATGCGATTCGAATGCAGATGTTTGACAGGATTCCCTTCCAATGACTCTGTTGTTGGCAGTTCTAATGGAAGTTGAACCTATTTTTTTCTACTAGTTTTCCTTATTATTATCTTTTATTATCAGTATCTTTTTTTGGGGGGGGGGCACCACTGCTCTCCGGCAGTGGGAGTAGGAGGCCCAGTCCCACTGTTGGAATTGAACTTCCGTCCCAGTGGGCCACAGTCCCACGCACAACCACTATGCCACCGGGGCTCAGCCCTACCAGTATCTTTATAAATCCAATCTTTCTTTTTCTCTGAGTGTTGGAATGAAAATGTAAACAATGTTCTGCAGCATTGTATGTAGTACCTATTACTAACCCTACTACATATATGGTATGTGTGTATATAGTATTTTACATATCTTCGTAATATATTATATATTTGTAGTAGTTGTTGTGGGTGGTGGAATTAGCATCAACCCATAGAAACCCTCTAACAGAGGTCCTCAAACTTTTTAAACAGGGGGTCAGTTCACTGTCCCTCAGACCCTTGGAGGGCCGGACTATAGTTAAAAGCAAACAAACTATGAACAAAATCACTGTGGGCCCAGGATGATTTGACTGCTAAGCAGGACAGCAGTGACAGCAGAAACACCTGACAGGCCAGCTAAATGTCCTCAGTTTGAGGACGCCGGCTCTAGGACATAGTGAATCTGCCCTGTTGGATTTTCATAAGGGAGACCATCCTTTTTGCCATGAAGCCTCTTGTCAGTTTAAACTGCCCTCCTTTTGGTTAGCAGCTGAGTGCATATCTATTGTGCCAGAAGGGCTTCTATATTTGTAGTAATATATGTAAATTTCAAATATAGACTATATTTATAGTATGCATATAAATATTTATTTTGTCCACCAGTAGATGTCTCTCTTCTCTGACTGTTTCAATCTATAACACCAAATCTGGCTCTTTTTAAAAATATAAATGTATAAAACTCTGTTTTGTTTAACTATACAGATAATTACCAAAACCAGCAATAGAAACCTTGGGTCTACTGCAAGTTTTCTATGAATGGAGAAATCAAGATTTAAAAATGAGAAAAGTTTTTTTTTTAATGGGAAAAGTTTGATGGAAAATATTCACCACACAAATTAATGTTTTAAATGTCCTGAGATTTTGGTATTTTAATCTAAGAAGATTAAACAACAGACTTTCTTTTCTGAGTTCTCTTTAGTGTTTTCATTTTGAAATACATGGAAATATAGGAAATTCAGAACAGATAAACTCCTCAGGAACAATAAAGGGAGTAGAGATACCATGAGAGTAGGGGGAGGTTGCCCAAGAGGTTGATAATTTTGAAGTACATATATTAGTTTCATGGCATAAAATATATAAAATTAGAACAGGGCAAAAGCATATTTCTGTATTTTAACTCAGCCTATTCTGAGGAGACTTGGTAGCATAGTGGTTTACAAGTTGGGCTGTTAACCAAGAGGTCTAAAGTTCAAAACCTCCAGCTGCTCCATGAAGAAAAGCCTTTCTATTCCTGTAAAGAAATACATTCCACTAAATTCTGCTAAGCTGACAGGAGCAGTGCTGCTCTGTATCCCTGGGCCATGTCAGTGAGAATCAATTCTGTGACAGATTGTTTTAATGACTTGAAAACGACACAATTTTATCTTATCAGTAAGAAAAACAATGTTAGCTCCTTTCTTTTTTTGATCTTATATGACATATTTATTTATTATTTATCGTTTCATTGGAGCCTCTTACAGCTCATATAGAAATCCATACATCCATTGTGTCCAGCATATTGTACATATGTTGCCATCATCCCTTTCAAAACAGTTTCTTTCTACTTGAGCCCTTGGTATCAAGCCTTGTTTGAGGAAGTACTTGAGCTCCTAATTTTTTCTCCTCCCTCTCCCTCCCTCGTGAACACTTGATATTGTTCTGAATTCCCTTTGTTTCCAGTTCTTCTCTGTACTCATGTACATGTTCTGGTTTAGCCAGAATTGGTGTCATGATAGTGGGGGGATGGGGAAGCACTAAAGAACTAGAGGAATGGTGCATGTTTCATCATTGCTATACTACATCCTGGCTGGCTTGTCCCTTCCCTGAGATTCTCCTGTGAGGATGTCCAGTTTTTTATGGATGGACTTTGTATCTCCACCCCATTTCTCCTGCCCCAATTTCATATCCATATGATTGTTTGTCCTGAGTCTTCTGATGCCTGATACTTGATCCCATTGACCCTTCATGATCACACAGCCTGGTGTGCTTCTTCCATGTGGACTTTTTTTGCTTCCCAGCTAGATAGCTGGTTGTGTTGGGAAGGTGAACATCACAGAATGCCAGGTTATTAGAACAAAGTGTTCTTGCGCTGAGAGAGTACTTGGGTAGAGAATGGAAAGTCTGTCTGCTGTCTTAATATTAGCATATATACACACAAGTCTATGTCCTTATCATTATATATACAAATATATTTATATATCTACATGCCTATATTTACACCTCTATCTATATCCTTTGCCTCCTATTTCTTTTCTCCATTTCCTTTTACTTTTCTCTTGCCCCACTATCATGGTCAACCTTCATTTGCCTTGCATTAATTCCTCTTGGCTACTTTACCCTTGATCAAGCCTATGTCCTTTTTCCCATCGATTTTACATCACTTGTGGTTTTCTTTTCTCTTGATTTGATTTTTTTGTGTGGCATCACTGCCCTGGTGGAAGTAGGAAGCCCAGCCTTGCTCCTGGAAAGCTGCTGCTGGATTTTAACCATCAATCCTGTGGGCTGCAGTCCCGCACACAAACACTGCACCACCAGGGCTCAGCCTCCTTTGTCTCTTGGTTTGTTAGCTCCCTTTCCCTGTCCCCCACCTTCTTCTCTCCCATGTTCTCCCCTGGAACCACTGGTCCCATTGTTTTCTCCCCCCAGATTGTTTATCCTGCCTATCCCGTCTGGGTAGACATGAATAAACAAAAACAAAAGCAACAGAGAAGAAAAGCTTATAAATTTCTCCAGGTTTGTAGCATAAATTGGTACTTCATTCTTTCCAATGGCCTGTTTTCTCAGTTGAGTCTGATGAGGTGTTATATTCTGCCCTTGAAGTCATATCTTTCAGATTCCTTGAGGACTTCATTGCTTTGCTTCTCTGGCTGCTCTGTTGCATGCCCTTCATCTTTTGCCCTGGTGTGATGGGGTCAGATGGGTAAAATCCCCACACTGTGTCTCCAGTATTGTCCCCCACAGCACTGAGCTTCAGTAATGGGACACGGTGTCTAGTGGTGGGACAGGCCCTACGGTCTCTCTGTGCATTGGCTGTTCTGAACAGGAATATTATCCTCAAGATTTGTTGGGCCAGGATGGGTTCCATTCTCTCTTTCTGTCTCCTCCCCTCTTAGTTTGCCCTTGTGTATTTTGAGCAGATAAGCCCCTCTTAATGTCTCTTAATATATCATTGAACACACCGAGGTGGGGAATAACTCTCTATTACAGACATTTGTTTAGTTTTCTTGATGATAGTGTTGCAGGACTTTCCTCTCTACAACAACCTGTCTTTATACTATTCTGAAATCATTCTAGGTGCTGTCGGGCTGCAACTCTTTTACAGAGAATGATCTATATCACTGAGTCGTAAACATTTCCTCTATGAAGAATGCTTCCTCATGGGTAGCTAGGTTTATTGTCCATGACTCTCTCATAGGTAACATAAGCTTTAGGTTATAACCAATCCAAAGTTCCAGTTCTTCCATTTTCATACAACAGATTGAAAACCACTTGTGTTTCCTTGCATGTTGGGAACCAGTGATGTGGATAATTCAATGTCTTCTTTTCATGCATTGACTGACACTCTAGCAAAGGCAGTTATCAGAATAGTGTTTTGTGAAATGGCTGTGTGATCTCTAGGGAAATCTTTTCTTTCCAGTTTAATCAATTTTACAACTAGTGGTGTCACATTTTTAATAGCACTGGTTTAGTGTGGTGTAAGGTACATCATGCTAATTTTTACAGTCTAACTATTTTAAAGTGCTTAATCCAGTGATATCCAGAATAGTCAGGGTTCTTACCCCTTACCGCTATCTAGCACCAGGATGTTTTCCTTCCTTAGGAAGAAACCCAATGCCTCTGGGCAGTGCGCCCAATTCTTTTCCCTGCAGTCCTAATCTACTTTCTGTGCCTCAGGATGTGCTTCTACTGATTATTTCATTTCAATTGAATCATGCAATGCGTGGTCTTTTGCATCTGGTTCCTCTCACCTAGTGCAATGGTCTCCAGAGTCCTCGACGCTGCAGCGTAAATCAGTACTTCATTCCTTTAAAGGACTGAGTAGCATTCCACTCTGTGGCAATACAGGAGCTGTGGTGGCGCAATGGCTAGGCACTCCCCTGTAACGGAAAGTTGCCAGCTTGAACTTGCCAGCTGCTCGGTGGGAGAGAGAAGCAGCGCGTTTCTTTTGTAAGGATCACAGATTTTGAAACCTCCTAGGGTAGTTCTACTCCGTCCTCTGAGTTTGCTATGAATTGCAATTGACTTTGGTTTGGTTTTGATAATGGCTATATCACATTGTGTTTAGCTAGCTTATCAGGAGATATATTTTGTGTTTTTGTGTACTTTTTGGAGATTGTTAATAATGGTTCTATGAATAGTATTATATAAATTTGTAGTCGAACACCTATACGGCACCTTGTCGGACTCAACTCTTCTTGTGATCTTCTGCAAGGGTGTGTCCAATGGTCCACAGATGGGCTTTGAGTCCCCACTCCATGGTTCCCTTCATTCACATTGATATGATTTTTTGTTCTGGGTCTCTGATGCCTGATACCTGATCTCCTAGATGTCTCATGATTGCACAGGCTGGTGTGCTTCTTCTATGTGGGTTTTGCTGCTTCCCAGCTAGCTGGCTGCTTCTTTATCTTCAATCCTTTAAGACCCCTGACAATATATTTTGATAGCCGAGCACCCTCAGCTTTCTTTACATTTGCTTATGCCCCCATTTTGTCTTCAGGGATCTGGATGTCACTTTTGTGAATGTTTCTTAATTAATTAATGTTTCTTAAGTAATGCATCATTAATGCAACATGTGTGATAATTGACTACCCACTTCATCTGAATGTCATGGTGTGGCATCTTAAGATCTATGGAGATAGTGCCCAAATTATTGATAAGTTTAAGGATTATGCTTATTTTTCTAAAGTACACTGTGATTTCTTAAATGCTCTGACAGTGATTATTTATTTGATCTTCACAAGAATGCAGGATGGGTAGTAAAGCTAAGGATAATGCAGGTTTTATGAAAGAAGCGAGGCCTACAGAACTTAGATGTCTTGGCTTTCTTTTGTACTGAGAATATTAATCAGAAGCAGAATCTGGATTTATTAGTTCGATCATGTTCACCCTTATTCGCAGCAATGCAAATCATGCTGCAGGAAGGATATGAAGCTTTCTAATCCATATAGGTTGCTATGACAAATTTCATTCTTGGTGCTGATGTAAGTGGCTAGGGCATTTGGCTATTACATAAAATTGCTCTTCATCCATTTGAACCTTCCCACACTCAACAGTCTCTTCTGTCTCTGGAACACTGTTTGACATGGTGTGCCTTCAGAAAATGATCTATTCACCTCTAGATTGAAAATGAGGGCCCAGATGAATGAAGGACAGTAAATTCTCTTTTCCTGTCTACAGTTTCAGAAATTGTGATAGTGACAATCTATCACTGTTATCAAGTGCTTTTTCCTTTATCCACAGTCTGGTCAGATTGAATCTGCTGTGTTAGTTACCATCAAGTCAGTTCCAGTCACGTGTTCACTATTGAAATGTGTACCATTAGTGTATGTAGAGTAGACCTGCTACACAGAACTTTGAAGGTGTGATTTTTTTCACAACCCCACGACCCCTTGGGTGGCTTAGAACCATTAACCTTACTAGTTACTAGTTTAGTGCTTAACCATTTGTGCCATGCAGGTACTCCTAAATCTTCTCAAAATAAGGTAAGTTTAGTTAGTAATATTTTGACTGACTAGAACACTAGATCATTTACCACCACTCCCCAAATCACTACCACCCTTTAAAGGCACTTTCCTGTACATTTAAAACAATGGGGATTAATCAGAGAAGACATTCTAGAAGGACAATTTTCCATTTAAGCAATTATATTAGATAAAAAGCTTTACTTTGTCTCATTTCCAGCAGTTTTTTCCCACTGTGACAGACAGGACAAGAGTTTGGCTGCAATGAAAACAGCAGTTTAAAATCACCAGTGGCTCAAGATAAAGATTGGCCTTATGAAACTCTAATGAAGAGTTTCAGTCTCTTAAATCCGTGGGGGAAGTTCCACCCTGTTCATGAGGTCGCTATGAGTCAGAGTTGAATGGATGGCAGTGAGTATAAGTGACTGAGATCAGTGAATCCGTTAGGACGAATTTGGGCATGTACTTCCTAGTGTTTAGTGACAAAACCCCCCAGAACCTGCAAACCCCTCTTCAACCTGTGACTGTTGCTAGTTGACTTCAAGTTGACTCTGACTCATAGCTGAGGAAACCCTTTCCCGTCTTGTGCCAGGCTCACATAAACTCCAGAAAGCTACTCAAAGTGGGCATATGGCATGAAACTAACATTTTCTGGAACATTTTTCTTGATAAGTGAAATTCATTCTCAGCAAGACACTTACCACAGAACTCAATATAGCTTTTTATATGTTTGTTTGGTAAAATTTTTAAGCAACCAATACACTCACTGACTATTCCATAGTCCTATTGCTGAAGAATTATATTGTCTGATGTAGTTTATTTTTCACCCACTCATCCAACAGCCCTGAGAAAGAAAGACTTGGCGATTGGCTTTAATAAAGATTATAGCCAAAAACATTTTATAGAGCAGTTCCACTTTGCAATTGTACATGACAACATGGGCTACCATGATTTGAGGGAGCGATTTACTGGCAGATAGCAACAGTATGAGTTGGACTGCTAACTGCAAGATCAGCAGTTGACTCAATGGCATCGAGTTTGATTTCAGTAACAGCAATGTGATGGTCTAAATTAATTTGAGTTTAAAACTCTTGGAGAGTTTCATTATAATTCTTTCAATCAGCACTGTCCAACATGGTAGTTTCTTGTCTCATGTGGATATTCAAAATAAAATATCCAGTTCTTCATGAGCAGTAACCATATATCAAGTGTTCAGTAACTGCTTGTGACTTGTACTGGAAAGTATTTGGGTAGTGCAGATATCAAACATCTCCATCATTATGCAAAGTTCTATTAGACCATGTTGTTTTTAGATAGTTCGGGGGAAACCACCTAGAATATCAAAACTAAAACCTTATCTAACAGAAGAATGGTTGTTTGCTTCTATTTCATAAACTAGGATTGCATAAAGGTGGTCTACTGGAGACAAGAAATTTTAGGAATGAGTTGAGCTATATCTTTTGGGGGTTTCATAGATGACTAATGTGGGGGGACAAATAACTCGCCAAAGGTCCCATAGTCAGTTACTGCCAAGCACTCCAGTACTTTGTGCATTTCCTCACAGAGGTGGCTTCCGCCTTGCAAGTTCATGTTTTGAATGCTAATGCAATGCTGAAATGGTAAATCACAAACTTAGTTTGCTCCTTACCTTCAAAACTTCTTGAAAGTCACTTTATGTGCTCTCCTTTCTCTGTGCTTATTTCCTCTGAAATCTCTTGAAATTCAGCTTCACCCCTTACAGTTACTAACATTCTCTGCAAAGGGGCATCAATTGCAACCTGGTTTCCAAATCTGAAACTCTTTTCATACTGTTGCAATTGATTTTTAACATTTTTTAAAAATTAGAAATATACAAAATTATTTGACTGCATGTTCACTCTTCCCTTTAATGTCCCCATAGCAGCTCTAGTTAGTTATCTTTTTAAGTACTGTTTCCTCCTCTTGGTATGCTCTTCAGATGCCTCTTCCTTCTATTCATTAAAAGAGGTTGCTTCAGGATGGGCTGTTCTTATCTGTTATCTTTAAATAGTTTCACTTATTAGATTTTCCTACTCATAGAACTTCAGCTATTGTCCAAGTGAATAACTCTCCATGAGTAACTCTACCCCTGATCTGGTTGGTTGTGAATTTCAGTCCCCAAACCATTTGTCCCACGTGATACTCAATCCTAATATGTTCAGAGTCTTACTGTTATTCTACTTCAATCTTTTTTTCTGTTCCAATTTTCATTTTTTGCAATGACATGATTCAAACGACCAAGAATCCAGAATTTACAATCACCACTAATTTCTAGAATAACCAATTACCCTAATTTGTCTGAATTTAGGAGTTTTCTTGGAGCAGAACTATCTGTACTACAACGAGAGGGTGGAGATGTTAGTTACCAATGAGTTGGCTCTGACAGCCTCATACAAAATATAACAAAGTGTTGCCCAGCCCTGCACCATGTTTACTATTATTGTTATGTCTGAGCCATTGATGTGGCTATAAAATTGGAATAAAATTGTGAGTTGTTCATTCTACTTGTTGTTCCATTGCAATTGCCCAATACTGCTCAAGCCTGTCTTTTTTTCTACAGGAATAGTGAAGACCCTTTGCTGACAAGTAGATTCTAACTCAGTGATCCTGTAGGATGGAGTAGAACTGCTCCATAAGTTTCCTAAGGCAGTAATCTTTATCAAAGTTGACTTACATTTTTCCCCTGCAGAGGAGCTGGTAGTTTTGAACCTACTGACTGCACAGTTAGTCATGAGCACTGTAACCATTGTGTTACCATAATAACTTTACCATAGTTTAACCATTGTGTTACCATACCAAACTTTACCATAGTTTAAATCTGTATTATAGCTCACTAGCGCTCTTAATTAGTCTATCATTTCCAGTCATCCTCCTTTCCATGGGCAGTCTTTCTGAAAATCTGCTTAGTCATGCAACTTCTTTCATTTAAAAATATTCCTTGAGGATTTAGGCAGCTGTAGTGTATGTGTTTGCTAATTGCACATATCTCAGAGGAAGCATTTTATCTTAGTAGTTGCCTGTGACTTAAAGACTATGCTTCAAATAGGTGACTGAAAGACTATGTTTCAAATACTTTGCATTATATATAATAACCAATAAAATCTAATTGTTAAGTGTAGAGAAAAATAATGTACTGATGAGATTAATTGCGCATGACCATCTCTGCCTAATAGCCTGCACGAACGGCTTTAAGGTTTAGAGTGTATTTTCCTTCATTAAATAACATTTAGCAAACTCTTTACTTTTCAGTTAGAAAAAAGTTCATATTTTTGGTCTGAGTTCCCACATCTAGATTCTGATAAATTGGAAGGTGAAAATTAAAGGTTGCAGATGTACTCTAGAAGAATGCTTAGAACAGTGTCATTGGTTAGGCAGTTGTTTCCTATTGAAGTTTTATAGGTAGCCTATGCTACCTTTGTCTGCCCCCAGGCTTCCATCAATATTCAGTTCTGAGGGATTTGTCAATGGTGAAGAAACTCTGTTCTCTGGGTGGGTGCTGAACCCAACTGAAGTCAAATAAGTGCTCTTTCTCAAGAGAAAGCATATTGAGCAAAGATATTATGTGGAGGAAGGAAGTTACAGTTGTTCATCATTGAATGGCCATGTCCTTGAAAGATAGCCCGTTCATGCTTTCTGGCTGCTTCAATACTGTCCTGATTTTTTCAGTTTATTTGTTTATTTATTTATTAATTTAAAAAAATTTTACAGTTTATTTTTTATCTGATTCTGTAAACTCTAAAAACCTTTCAAATATTTACATTTTCATGAGAAAGAGTGTTGTGGTTAGGTGTTCTGAGTCATACCAATTCTCTGCACAATAGAATCAAAGGTTGCCTGGTTCTACGCTGCCCTTAAAGAATTGGCATCGTTGAGTCTCTTGTTGTAGCCACTGTGCCAATTCATATTGCTAGGGACCTTTCTCTTTTTCACTGATCCTTGACTTTCACCAACGACGACGTCCTTTTCCAGGGACTGGTTCCTCCCAATAACAGGTCCAAAGTAAATGAAGTCAAATGTCACCGTACTTTCTTCTAAAGAATCTGACCATCCTTGCTTCTAAGCTAGTGAGAACAGTATTTTGTTGCTTGTAATTAAAGAATCCTAGCGGATGCAATTACTTAGAAATAGTCTTAACCCATCCACTTCTGCTTTAATGATTAATTATAATAGCTAACTTTGATTAAGGCGCTACACTGTGCCAGTATGTATGCCCGAACGCCAAACCAAACCAAATTCATTGTCATCAAAGCAATGCTGAGTCAGAGCAATCGTACAGGACAGGGTTGAACTGGCCTTATGAGTTCTGAGACTAAAACTGCTTAAAGTCATAGAAAACCTTTTCTTTCTCCCATGGTTTTGCACTGCTGAGCTTGAAGGTCATGACCCAGCATGTAACCATTATGCCACCAGGACTCCAGCAGTATATATGTTACCTGTATAATGTAAATATCTTCTAACATGGCTATGAAGATACTTTATAATCTTTCAGTATTTGAGGATATATAAAAGTCTCATTAAAAAAAACACTGCTAATCAGGTGAACCGGAGGCTGTCGAGGTGATTGCTCCTCATGGTGACTGCCTCTGCGTCTGAGTAGAATCGGGCTTCAGAGTGTTCTCAATGTTTCAGAACTGATCACCGGGCATTTTTTTTCCTGAGAAATACATTAGCGGACTCCACCCAACATTCTTCTGGTCAGCAATGAAGCAATTTGATCACCTGCCCCTTTCAGGCTCTCCTGAACTTGGGTTCATTATTTCTTTTTATTTGGAATGACTTGGATAAAAAATGAAATAGAAACAAGATATGGATATGTGTAAATATTTAGCATAGCTAAGAGAGAAATTCTTATTATAATTTCATCACAGAATTGATCTGTACAAAATCAGACACAGATATATCACTCATTATGCAGAATATTGTGTTTGAAATATTATAACAATTCAGCAAAGAATACTTTTGCCCTCAAGGAACCTAAATCCAGTAGATTAGAAGTTGACTTGAACACAGCAATTATGGGAACAAGGAAGAATAAGAACTCTTTATTTATAGACAGTACTTAGTAGTCACAGCAAGATAATGAAGTTGGAATTATCATTTTCCATTTCATGGATGTAGATTCTGAGATTAATGCAGTTTTCTATGGGAGTAAGATTATTAATGAGTAAGCCAATATTCACATGAAGGTAATTTTGACTTAAAGACCTATGTTCTAGCCATATTGCCACTTAAGTTTTAAATGCAAAAATTAGAAGAGGTTAAGAGCTTTGGAAAAAGAGAAGGCAAAGAAATCTTTTTTTCTATCCACAGCAATATTAGAAGGCTTCAGGAAGTTGGAGCTGAACTTGGAGTGGGTGTAATTTAAATTGCAGCTAATGAATGGATATCAGTAGAGGAAGAAGAAAGAATGGGGACAAATAAGGGGTTTAAGGAAGGATCAGCGAGTAGTTGTTTACTTGGAGAGTTGGGTATTTTAAGAGGAAAACATCATCAGAAATATAGACTAAGATAAAATCACGGAGACCCTCCAGTGTTCGAAAAAAGAGTGAACTCTGCAAAACTGACAGAGACTTCACATTAGGTGTCCCCTAAACAGTTAAACATGACAGCTAATTTAACAGTTGGCCTTTTGAACTTTCCCTGCAGTGTATTGGAGGAATGGCTTGATGCTCTACTTCTAAAAAAAAAATCACCAAAACAAAACAAAAAAATTACTCACTGATAATTGAGTTTATTCTGATTTGCGATGCTCTGCAGGACAAAATCGAATTAATCCCTGTGGATTTCTGGATCTGTAACTTGTAATAGGAGGAAGCCTCATTTTTCTCTCTGAGGGGCTGGTGTATTTGAACTGCTGACCCGGCAATTAGAAGCCCAGCGCTTAACCACTACTCCACCTGGGCTCAATCAAAAGATCATAAGCATTATAAATTCTATGAAGCATAGTTCTACTCTGAAACAAATAAGTTTGCTGTGAGTGGGAAATGACTCCACATAACTGTTTTTGTTGTTTTTAATTTCAACATTTTGTTCATTTGCTTTAATAGTTAATGCTCTCTTATCTTTGACACATGCTATGCTGACGACTCCCTGTGCAACTTCATTGGGTTCAGTTCAAATCTAAAATGGATTTGCTTACTCATTTCTTTATTGAGGAATTCATTCCTAAATCATAGGTAAACTTCCATCTATGTAACAGGCATTCTAATAAGTTCCATGGATATAATCATCATAGGTTTTCCTCTGTCTCACAGGAGGCCCCAAATGACAAGGCCATAGATGAAATTCTATACGAGTGTAGCACAGGATACGAAGGGGACACAGAAAAGGGAGGCGCTAACAAGATGAGGCTCTGAGTCAGAACCAACTTGATGGCACCTAACTTCCAACTATCTCTTCCCTTGGATGATTGGGCTGAGCCCCGGTGGCGTAGTGGTTGTGCGCGGGACTGCGGCCCATTGGGATGGAGGTTCGATTCCGGCTCCCAGGAGCAAAGGCTGGGCCTCCTACCCACCACCAGTGCAGTGATGCCTAAAAAAAAAAGTGCTTCTTAATAAAAGATACATTTAAAAAAAATCCAGATCTAAAATTAAACAATACTTTGACAAAATTCATGGAGTGAGAAGAGAAATTACGTTTTTTAAAATTACACATCTTAGATCTGTAATAGTTCATTAAAAATAAGTTGATCCAAATATATACTTTAGAAAGTAAGATATATTCATTTCATAACAGTTACTATTTTCTTTTCTACTCATACTGCACTTACTCCTCACATACCATCTCACTAGTTACTATTGTACATTTTCTGTAGTAGTAAGAAATATACTATCTACTATCTTCACATTAGCAACATATGTCTGGAAGTAACTAATATTATTCGGTGCAAGGTAAAGGCTATACTGACTGTAATTGTTAAAATTAAGTGTCAACTTGGCTGGCCCGTGATTTTCATTGTGATGTGATGGTCCATGGTTTATTCAGTTATGGAATGACACAGTTTGACAGTCATGAGATGATATAATGTGTCAGCTATATAATCATGCAAGCATCCTCCATTTTGTGATCTGCTTTGGTCAAGCTCCATTTGTGCTGTTTCACATATCAATCTGGTTTTTGGAAGCTAGCCATGTTAGTAAGTCAGGAGTGGATGTATATTCTTTCTAAAAAATGAGGCAAAATCATAGGATAGTCCTCTTTCAGATATCCATGTTTCTCTCTGTCTAACAGTATCCTATCCTGTTTTTTACGATACCCTTAAAACTTTAATAATGTAAAATCATCAATGAATGAACAATGTGGAATGTATTTAAGAAATTAAGGAAAGGGAGGAGGAACTGTATATTATATAACAAGCAACCTCATACATCTCAGCTAAATAAGAGGCATTCAAAAAGAAGTTTCTCCTTGACTCTTTCTTGCCTTGGAGAGGTTGGCTATATGATTCTCCTTTCTTATAATTCCTATCCATTCTTTCTTTCATGGTAGGGAAGGTGTAAGGAACCCTCTTTCCATCCACAGTCTTGCCAAAGCATCTTTCCAAGCAGTTACGGTCTCACTCCCTGTAGTCCATTAATCATCTGTTAACAATACATTTGTGGCAGTCATGTGCTTATGTTAATTTTATGATTGAGATGTGGGGGTGGAGTCTAGCCTGTTAATCTGGCGAGAGCCATTGAGTAGGCAATGAGGCCTCTCTCTGGGCATGGTTTTCTCCTGAGACTTCTGGGAAATCTCACGTTATTTCCCTCATGAAGATGAGAAGATATCTTCCCCAGTTGTTGTGAGTTAGTCTCAGACACGAGGAATCACGGAAGAGACAAGCTGGAGGAGCTGGCGGAGAGACCACATGGCCTTGCCCTGATGGAGCCAGACCTCTGAAGCTGGAGTGGCATGCTGTTGATGGACCCCGAGTCCTGGAAGTGAGGAGCCATGGGAAGACCCCTGCCAGTGCCAGAATTCTGCACCCACTGACCTGTGACTTCGTGAGTCGGAAGAAGACATTATGGACTGATTTCGGGCATATGAGTTAATATCGGACTTATGACTTTGAACTGGACTAGGCTGGGATGTCTTCTCAGTGTCACATTCCTTTTGTATATAAACCATTTCCTTATATCGATATGCGTGTCTATGAAATTTGTTCCTCTAGCCTACCTGGACTGACACAACATTTTTATAGAATTAATTTATATACATATGTACACAATATATATGGATACACATGAAAGTTTTCTAGGAAGAATAAACAGTACAAATGTGAGTACTAATTCTCTATGGGTGGTGAGATTACAGATAATAATAGAAATCTACTATGATTTCTAAATTTTTAAGAGGTTTATATATTTTTAATTATAAAAATACTTTGTATATATTGTTTTGCATAATTTTGTTCTTGATGTGTCTCTGTTTAAGATCTACTACTGCTTCCCTTTTGCCGACAGGATAATTTTCTGAAAGAAAAATGTTTGAGAAACTATTTCATGGGAAGAATGGAAGAAACAAACAAAGGTACTTAGGTGCCAGGCACTGTAAAAGAGTTTATGGGCCCAGGTAGAACTGCCAGAAAAGTTGCTTTCTATATCCCCTGCTTGGGCACGTGGCTTCACGTGTGGAGCCTGTGATGCTTAGCAGAAGAGTCTTCCTCTGTGTGTGGAATTCATGTCCAACACAGGTGGCTCAGTGGTAGAATTTTCACCTTTGACGCACATTCTCTTTGTTGAGCTGTGTAGGTTGAGAGGGTTAGGCGTGTTGAGAATTTGTGACGGGCTATGGTCTAAAGGGAGGACGACCAATGGATACCTTGGTGAAGCTAAGTGAAACAGCCCACATTGAGTTGGTCAGAACCCGACCGAGTAAGAGAAGCTATTTGTACCTGTGAACTGGTGCATTTTGCTGTTCGCTTTATGCACAGCCTGTCCTGATGTGACATTGCTAATGGGTACGCACTTCACAAGCTTCCAACTGGAATGAAGATTGTTTACGTTGAAAGATATGATTGTTTCCTCTAGATGCAAGATCCATAAAAGGAAGAACCAAGTCTTATGCACTGTCATATTAATGTCTTTCACATGGTCTTCCTTCATAAGACAATCTGACAGAAAAAGAGAAGCTTGAACTAAATTGAAATAAAACTCCTTCAGTAATTCTAGCCACTAGTAAATACATGAGGAGAGGGAATCTTAAAGCTGAAAGGGCAGTCTTCTGTGTTCGGTGTACAATAAGTTATCTTGGTTAGATTTTTAAAGTGATAGCAAGGTCAGTCACTTGAGAGAGGAAGCAAATAACAATGGGACTCATTGATCCATAGATCCTGTTATTAGCTCTATTAATGGCAAATGTGGGAAACTGAGGAGAAAGTGAGGAGTGAACTCAAGAAATTTGAAATTTCTCCTTCCAGTGTGCTTAGGAGCATAACCTTAGCCCAAACTGCTGAGTATGGATGACATACGTGGCTGCTCTTTAATCACCCTAATCTTGAAAGCAATTAACTGTGCTTGACAATTGAATTGATTTTTCCTTTCTCATTGAGGAACATTGAAATCAACTTGGAAATCAAATGAAAACCCCTTGCCTATCATTAAAAATTAGTTTATTGAACAATTTAGCAAATAGTTTAAATTCCGGTAGAAAGTGAACTTACAAACATAAGCAAAAATGAGAAGGAAAAAAAGTGATCAAGTGGGCTACTGCCTTAAACTGCCAGAGCTAAAGATAAATGAATATCTCTGGGCTTTTGTGTTTTTTTCCTCACTAAAGGTCTTTTAGTTCCTTGACCCCTCCACATTCTTATAGCAGTTCAACTAATTTTGCCCTAACTTTCACAATATGATTGCCTTTGGGCTGAAATAGGAGTGACAACTTTCAACTGTACAATAATCATTGCTAATTGCTCCAGGCTTGTTAAAATGTTGTGCACACTGGGTCCCTGCCCTAAAAGGTCACACTATCTGCCATCTTGGGACAGGGCTCAAACATCTCTGGGCCCACATTCAGGAAAGCCGGGATCAGCTATCTCTTTATTCTTTATTTTATCCATCTCTCTTTATCATCCCAGTCCATCTTAGTGTGCACCATTATGTTTTTCCCTTCTTTCTCTTTCTTCTCGTTTCGTTCTTATCTCTCTTCTCCTCTCTTTCTACTTTTCTGTTTCTTTCCTTCTCTTTCCCTCCACATGTCACTGCTGATTTCCAGTCTCTGACCTTCTGCTTAGAGCAACTCTGCCCATCCAGTGGGGAGCGCTTGAGTCTGGCCCCTGTGACAGTTCTGCACACAGTACAAAGCCGTGCTACACAGAGCACGGGGCTCAGCTCTCTATTTTCCCTCTCTTCTTTCTCCTCCCTTATCTTATTCTGCTTTCATTCTTTCTTCTTTTCTACTCTTCTGCCCCTTCTTTCTCCCACTGCAGTCTCAGCAGGCTCAGTTTTTCTTTTTTGAAGTTTCCCTTTTTTGATGGTTTTTACTTTTATTTAGTTTTAGCACTTTTTTTGGTTAGTTTTGCTCCGGTCTTTGTTTCCTTCTTTCTAATTTCCTCCCCCTCGCCATCTCTTTCCTTTCACAACTCATTATTGTTCTCCAGGCCAACCCCCTCCACCCAGGCTAGCTCAAAAGGCACAGATGGGGGTCCTCCCTTCTGTATTTGTTGATTTTACATGCAGCTGGGAAATCACATGAGTCCTCCTCCATATACCCATTGGCAAGGGGTACTCTCCTTCAAGTGGCTGGGGGAAATTCAGCCTAAATCCAGAGGCTGTGCAATTGAATGCTTCATTCCTCATGTTTCCCTCTTTCCCATTCATCAAATTTCTAGATGCGGCCATGTTGATTGTAACCCATGCTGTCTCTGTCTGAGAGTCTGGCCTTTGACAGGGTAGAGTGGTGTTCCATAGAACTTTCAGGGGCTGCCTATTTGGATGCGGGTCACCACACCTTTCTTCTGAAGCAGTCTTCAGTGAACTCAAGCCTCCTATAATGTGCTTAGAAGTCTACCCAGGAACTCGAAAGGGAGAGCAGAATGCATTTAGCAACATGAACTAATGTGGAGAACATCAAATGACTGCTGGTACCCAACTCAGATTTAACATCTGACTAAGTGCAAACAGCAAACAACACTTTCCCAATCTTTGTGTGAGTGTGACTGGTGTACTCAGCTGGTGCTTAGATATAATTCCCAGCACATGGTCTTGACGGGGGGTGGGGGTGGGGTGGGGATTAACATCACCTGCACAGTCCATTGCAAGAAACAGTGAAGGAGCGCTCCCCTTTACTATCTTGACCTACTAATTTTAATTGAGTACTTCAGTTGAAACTAACACCTATGGTAAGAGCCAGGGACCATGGAATCATCTCAGAAAAGTAGGATACATTCAACTTTAGTCTCAAAGGTGGAAGGCAAGTGTCTTGTTACTGAACACCACTAACACCATTCCCCAAAAAAGAAAAGAAATTTAATAATGTTTTTCTGTTCTACGAGCAAAGAGATCTTCTGACTTCATTTGCTTCAAATATACGACTGCCTAAAAAGAGAGGCAAAACAAAAACACCTAAGTTTAGTATTCGAAGCTGAGCCAGTTGCTATCAAGTTGATTCCCACGAAGGCCAACCATATGTGTTTTGGAGTAGAACTGTTCCATAGATTTTCGAGGGCTGTAATCGTCCAGAGATGGGTCATCAGACCATTCTTTCAAGTTGCTGTTGGTGGTCTGGAACTGCCAGTCTTCTGGTTCTCCAAAGAACACTTAATTATTTGCAACATAAAGGGCATTCAACTGTGGTGTCCACACTGTGGTCCAGGGCTAATAAAGTCTTTATCAACATATGTTTTGTCCTATCCTGACTCCAAATTTGCTCTCGTTCTCTGAGGTTAGAACACGTCCCTTGACCATGAGGACAGGGTCACTCGAGTCATAAACCTCTGCAGAATTACATCTCAAATAAGCTTATATTATCTATGCAGGCTGTTGATGTCATTTGCTACTGCAGACTCGTCTCCCAACTCAGAAGAGCCCACATGTCATCAGAGGAAATGCTTCCGGGTCAGCCTGCATCATTCTGCTCTAGTTTTCACTGGCATATTTTTGCAGATAGATCTTAGTCTGGAAGCCCTTCTAAGAACACAAAGGACCGCACTGACAGGCTGCACAAGCTGGAAATCAAATGAAGGTTTTCTGAATGGAATGTTTGAATTCTATGACAGAACCACCAATGCCTCATGTTATAAATGTATAGAGAGATGGTTTTCCTATGCATTTTAACCTTTAAAAGGCTGATTTTAGAATTCCCCCTAATAGCTCTTTGAGATAGACTTTTTTTTTGAGATAGACTTTTACAATGGTTAATTATCCCCATGTAAAAGAGAAATGAGATAGTAAGAGTGTATGATGCACACAGAGCCCTCAGAGGTTACAGAAATATGGATAGTGTGAAAAGATAACTCTCCAAATCATTTCAATATAAGGGTTAAAACTCCTTTAAGATGTTTCAACCTACTTTCCTGATTTAACACACTGAGAAGTCAGTTAGAGGCCACCATTGGGAAAATTGATCAAAGCATTAGTTTTAGGACCAGTTTGTGTCTTGTTGATGATGGGATGAATAAATACATATAAAGTAAGTTAATGAAAAATGCTTCAACAACTTTATGTAAATCTTTAAGAATTTTCTGTACTGCACAAACCAAACCCACTGCCATTGAATGAGTTCCAAATCACAGCCACCCTACATGGGATTCCCAAGATTATAAATATTACAGGATCAAACAACATCATTTCTGCTCCATGGAGTGCCTGCTGGATTTGAACCATAGACTTAGTGATTAGCAGCCCAATGCCTAACTGACAGAGCCACCAGGGAAGCCTTCTACATGGCACAGACAATATATGTTTTGCATGCAGATATGAACATTGAAAAATGTATATAGGGAGTGAAAAATGTAGGAAGCTGTACAAATTAAGAGGTCCACAAGTTTAGAATGTGCCAGATATTTAAGGGTATTCTAGGCAAATTTTAAAAAATAAAATCTAATGGCTTCAATTTTCTGTCTCAAATGGAGACCAAACAAATACACAGACAGATGTCATCACATACTTCTGCAGCTACAATAAACTTCCCAGATATCTCCCCTAAAAAATCAATTTAATGCATCACTGGAGGTTACCTATTAATTGGACTAGAAAGAAAGCAGTCTGCAAGGATTGGCTGGGGAGTGTAAAGCTTATGTGTGTACGTATGTATGTGTAAGTGAGTGTGTACACACACATACACACACGAAGGAACTTCCAAAAATTCAAAGAGAAATCCCATTCACATTGAATTTCCTTTTTCCACAAACCTTTTGAAGAATCAACATTGGTACATCATTTTCTAATTATAGTGGTTTTTCATATATTGAAATTGCTAACATGGGAGAGGAAAATCATAACAACTTAATTAATAAAATTATTTAGACATTTAAGCCCATATGTGCACCCCTGGGGACAAAGCATCAATAATAAAAATTTGTAGGCATATATAGAAATGTTAGGCAATCATTTGCATATTTAGTAGTCAATAATTGTTACATATGGCTTTAAATCTCTTCTTGCTGTACCTAAGAAATAGATTTTGTGTATTAAGAGTTCTCTCTTCTTCAAGTGGTTACTAGGAGTGGAAAAGCATAAAGGTTTTCAATACACACCTTCTCTGAGTGAGTAGAATCACAAGATGTGAAAAAGACACATCCAAACAAATAACAAAATGTTGAAATAAGAATCCTGGATGAAAGAGGAAAGATTCCCCTTATCTCATTTTTCTGGAAGGAACATTGGAAGATAACAAAGGTCAGGTAGTGGAAATTCAACATGAGAGTTTGTATATTTATACATCTCTCTATTTTACCCTGTGAAATTGTCTATGGACGCCTCATGTCTTATTGCTGGGAATGTAGACGAGTGCAGTCACTGAGAAGAGTCGGTTTCTAATAATCATGCAATCCAGGCAATTTTGAGTATCTCCATAAATGGATTTTAATTAGAATGCAAAGACCTTTGAGTCAAAACAGTTCTTGTCACAAATTCTGTGAGAAGGGTCACTAAAATAAAGTACAGGAGAACTAATAAAAATCATTTCTTTCAGGTCAATGTCAACTTATAGTAAGCCTATGGGGGTTTCCAACACTGTAGCTGAGTATGGAGGCAGAAAGCCAAGTCTTTGTCTAACAGAGCTGGCTGGTGGTTTCAAACAGCTGACTTGACAATTCATAACCACTATGCCACCAGTGCTGGGAAAGTAGGAGAGAGAGAGAGAGAGAGAGAGAGAGAGAGAGAGAGAGAGAGAGAGATTGATTGATGCCACTTTTCCATCTCTATTAAGCACACCATAAAACGTAAGGGAAAACTTCTAAAAATATTGAGACAACCAAAATAAAAATCCCCATTCAGACTTTCACATTCTAAGGGAAAAATAAAATGGTGGAAAATTCCATTATATTATTATTTATAATCTGGACCTCCACATTACGTATTCGAACAGTGCATGTTTAAGTATGCTGTGGCTAAAGCAGGAACAAAGAACAGTGTTACTATTTTCAAAAGGGAAAGATGATTTTCATTTCAGTCAATAAGTTTCCTTTTATTTGAAATAAAGTGACATATGAATTTCAATGGTTAGATTTAGGAATATTTTAAATTTCACCTTGATTGGGTCTTTTCAGATCCTCTTTTCAACCCCCTTACAAAAAAAAAAAACACTGCTATATGATAGGTACAGGATAATCCCTGATACCAATCAGATATTCATTTGTTACTGTGCTTGTTAACAACCCTTTACCTCTTAGTACTATAAATTCCACTTACAACTGATTAAAGTCTCATTTTTGTTAAAAACAACAACAAAATAAGAATCAACCATGGTTTTAAAGAAAGAAATTCTAACTGCACTGAAGATATCAACAGTAACAACAAAAAAAACATGGCTTCAGGAACGAATGGCATATTAGTTCTTTTTTTTTCTGCCCTTTCTTCCCATTTTTTAAAAAAAATTTATTGGGGGTTCTTACAGCTACTACAACATTCAGTACATCATTTGTATCAAGCACTTTGCACGCATGTTTCCACATACATTTCCCAACATTTTCCACTTGAGCCCTTGGTAAAAGCTCCTCTTTAAAACAAAAAACAAAAAACAAAAAACCTCCCCTTTCCCCCCTTTTTAATGAATCATTTTATTGGGGGGCCCATACAACTCCCATCACAATCCCTAACAACATCAGTTGTATGCAGGCCACTTTTACACACCCATTGCCATTATCACTCTCAAAACATTCTCCCTCCCTCCAGGCCCCCATTATCAGCTCCCTATATTACCCTTCCTTCCCCCCTCCCCCTTGAACCCTTAGTAATTTACAAATTATTTTTTCATCCTGTACACTGTTCAATGTGTCCCAACACTCACTTCCCTGTTGTCCGAGCTCCAGAGAGGAGGCTACGTGTAGATCCCTGAAGTTGGTTCTTCCTTTCTATTCCTCCATCCCTCCACCCTCCTGGTATTACCACTCCTATTACTAGTCTTGATGGATCATCTATCCTAAGTTTCCCATGTTTCCAACTTCACTGTACATCTCCTGGTCTAGCTGGATTTATGTGGTAGAATTGGGGTCATAATAGTGGGTGGGAGGCAGCATGGGAACTCGAGGAAGGTTGCATATTTCATAGCTCCTACCTTGTATCTTAACTTGACTCATCTCCTCCTTGTAACCCCTCTGCAAAAGGATGTCACCTCACCTATTGATGGGTTTTGAGGATGAAGGTGTGACTGACCAAAGCCTTGTTTTGTTTTTTTTTTCAGATTTCAAAATAGTTCTACTTTCTGCACAATTATTAATTTTTTACTATAGCAAGAAATTATATTTGTATTGCTATTATTAATTTTAGTAGTAGTGGTACTAGTACAATAACTAATAGCTATTCAAACATTCATTGGGAAAAGTCCCTTTTGATTCATTAATTTTAGAAAAGGAAGTTAGTTTTGGAATTGTTTTTTTGCGATTCACAATTCCTTTCTTTTTATCTTCTATGGGCTTCTGTTTAGCCATGGTATTTTCTAATGATTCAGGTTCATGTAAAAGTTGGACATTGAATAAGGGAGACTGGGGCATTTAAATGACCATCCTGGGGACAAATATCCAAAGTACCAAGGACTGTCAAAAGAACAAAAATAAAGTTCAGGCCAAATAGAAGCAAGGAAGGTGAGACGCTGTTTCATGTAGTTTGAACTGTTATCAGAGAGACTATACCCTGAAGAAAGGTACCATGTTTGGAACAGTGGGGAGACAGTGAAAAAGGGGAAGATCCTCATGAAGACAGCTTGACACAGTGGCTGCAAAGCCGGACTTGAACATGACAGTGATTGTGAGGCTGACCCATGTACAGACAGCGTTTTGTTCACTTTAATAGGGTTTCTATGAGTTGCGACTAAGTGCATGGCAACAACAAGGGGTTTAAAACAATGCATTTTTATTACTTCATAGTTCTGGAGGCTAGATGTCTAAACTTAAAGTCTAGCCAGGGCCATGCTCCCTTTGAAGCTCTAACAAAGTATACTCTCTTGTCTCCACCAGTTTTGGGCAGCCTCTGCAGGCCCTTACTTCAGCTCTGTCTCTGTCATAGCATAGTTATTATTTTTCTGCATCCTTCTGAGTTCCTATAGAGTTCTCTTCTCCAGCTCTGCTCTTTCTTTAAGGACATCAATAACAAACAGATCCCAAAATTTCAAGCCACTGCCATGAAGTCTATTTTGATTCTTTGCCCCCCTCACCCCCCACAACATCACTGCCCTGGTGGGATAGCAAGTTCAGCCTTGCTCCTGGAGAGCTGCTGCTGGATTTAAACCACCAACCCTGTGGGCCGCAGTCCCTCACTCAACCACTATGCCACTGCACCAGGGCTCAGCTCTATTTTTGATTCTTAGAGACCCTACAAGAGAGATGGGCCTCAGATATTTCTCAAGCCAGGATTGTGAGTTTAAGTCATTAGTTAGCAATCCAATAATATAAACAGATGAAGAATCTCTAATGACTTAATCTTAATTAAATTAATCATTATTCATATTCTATTTCAAAGTAAGGTCATAGTTATAGGTTGCAGATGATATCGACTTGTACATATCTTTTTGGTAGACACAAGTCAATCTGCAGTACTATTCTGTGACCAGGTAAGACAGACTTGGGGCTGTTGTTTTCCAGTCCCAGTTTTGCAATCACCGATGAGCTTTTCATTGGAAACGCCAGTAGCTTTTTAATACTTCATCCTGACTTTGCTGCCTGTGATCCATACCATTAATGATGCTTGTGTCAGAGAGGGTTCTCTAGAGAAATAAAACCAGGACACTAGTAATTCTCTTTATATATTTATATAGAAAGAAGAGTATATAAGATAATAAACAGTTAAGTAATCTATAAAGCAGCACAAATTGTTCAGTGCAACTCACTTGCGTGAGACAGCTAGAAGACTGGCAATCCTTCAAGTCTTGAGGGCTGCCGAGTAGTCCTCTGCAGAGCAATTCAGGCTATCTGGTCACAGGCAGCAAACAGCAAAGCAGGTCGCCAACAGTAAGCCAGATGACAGAGTCCAACAGTCCCCAGCTCAAGAGATGTATATCCCAGGAACGTGGCGAAGTAGGGCTTGAAGGAACCTCAACTCACAGTTCCACAGTCCATGATTAGGTGTCCCACGCGTAGTGTTGCTTGGAGTTCTAGGTATAGGATGAACAAAGCAGCTGTCTGGTCCGAAGATCCAAAAGCAAGAGACAGAGGGCGGGACTCGCTGAGCCCTTCCTATCTCTGTCCTTCAATTCATCCCATGTGTTCATTGGCTGTACCGTCACAACAGACCCACCAATCTTCTGTGGCCATGTTGGCATAACAAACCTGCCCATCACAACGCTTTTCCTCTTACACCTTGATGTTCATTTCAGGAAACATTTTATTTATCTTATTCTATCCATTTATTTCCTGTCATCAGCTCTTGCTCTGGCATGTGTGTGACTTTATTTTATGCTTTCACTGGCCCAAGCTGTTTCTGTGGTCATGTTGTCATCAAGCTGCAGTTAGGCCTTATTTATGCATCTCTACCAAATTGCAGTGCACCTTGAAGTCTGGTAAGACTAGCTTGAGATTGTTTCTCCAGGAGACTGCTCTCATAGAACCATGTGTTTCTAGAAAATGGGAGGCTCAGACTTATCTCCTTCTTCCATATGCACTGATACTTAAAGTTCATCAGACCAAAGTTTTTTTTTCAACTATCAGAAAGTCAACGCCATATCAGTGCTGTCAAATTTCAGGAAAATATGGATAATACCTACTGTTTCCATATAGCCCCACTCTATAAAAGGCTATGTACGTCCTTATCAAGTCAGTGGAATGAACAAGAATTGTTTCTCCATTGAGGAAAAACTGATTGAACATATTGGCTGAAAATACTTATCAGCTGCTCAACATATTCAAATCTATATTCAAATGACTTCTCCAATGCCAACAGTTATTAGCAGGAAACAGTGTGCAGAGAAACTACTCTTCCAGCTGGGAACCAAGTCTGGGGAAGTCTTTGGCTTGATTTTGAAACTAGTAGGCATTCTAATGAAGCTGGCTTAATTTACACTTAAACAATATCACACAAATATTTTTCATGGCCTTTTCCAATAACTGCTTCAACATTATTCATTTCAACCCCTTAGTACCCATAGTAATAAGAACCCAAAAGAATCTAGTGGTATTCTGTGATAGAGTGCAAGGGATGAGAAACTGGATTTCACTTCCTTTTCAAAACAATTT
This sequence comes from Nesogale talazaci, assembly GCA_004026705.1. Lineage (NCBI taxonomy): Eukaryota > Metazoa > Chordata > Mammalia > Afrosoricida > Tenrecidae > Nesogale > Nesogale talazaci. Next base: position 45,914 of record PVJH01007804.1, read on the forward strand.
GACGAAACAGATCATTTCTCAAATGCAGGATCTTCCCCTGCTACAGGAAACCAAAAGAGACCTTCATAATGAAAGAAAATCTCATGTGTATGGATTAGATAACCCAATAGTAAAGATTTCAATCTTATCCAAGACACTACATAAATTTTTTGCCATCCTGATTCAAATACCAACAACCTTCTTCAGAGAATTGATAAAACTGTGCACCAATTTCATATGGAGAAGGGAAAAGCCCAGAATTAGCAGAGCACTCCTTAAGAAGAAGGAGCAAGTTGGATGTACACTGGTACAGAGAAGCCAGAATTATATGAGAAAATACTCCTGATCCTTAGCCATCAGAGAAATGCAAATTAAAACAACAATGGGGTATCATCTAACTCCATTGAGGATGACCCAAATCAGAAAATCTGAGAGCAACACATGTTGAATGGGATTCGGCTAGCTAGGCACTCTCCTCCAGTGCTGGTGATCATGTAGTCATGTACAGCTTCGGTGGAAAGCACTCTGGAGATATCTGAAGCAAATGGAAATTGAGATCCTTTATGACTGAGCCATCCCTCTGCTAGATATATACCCAGAATGGGTAGGAAATACACCACGACCAGTCATCTGTGCTCCAATGTTTATTGAGGTGCAATTCAAAAAATGCAAGGAATTGGAAACAATACAAATTTCCATGAACCGTTGAGTGGATTAGTAAACTCTGGCACGCACACACACACACACACAATGGATTACTGCACATCACTAAAAAACACCAACGACCTCATTAAACATGTTGTTTCATAGGAAGAGTTAGAGGAAATTATGCTAAGCAAAGTTAGCCAATCACAAAAGGACAAGAGCAACATAAGTCCACTGAGTTAATTTATAATCAGCACAATAGGTTATGGAAGAAAAGCCACTTATTTCATGGTATCAGGGTTGAGGTACATGTCAACAAGGAGGTGCATGTCAACAAGGAGGTGCATGTCAACAAAAAGAAGGTGAAAGGGGCCTGGGTGAGGGAGAAAAGGGAAAGAAAAAAAGGGGATGTGGTGGCATGGGGGAAGCAGGGCACTGACCCACCCAGGGGGAGAGTACTGGTTGTATCTGCAAAGAATTGGGAGTGTGCAAGCAGGCCCCAACCTGACTCACCAAAACTTGAGGGCCAAGTAACCACATGGAAAAATGCATGAGAAGATGGAGCTACAGGGCTAACCCCCTCCCTAGAAGTATGTGTGACAGAAAGGTACTCTAAACCTACAAGATGGGGAGAGGGGCTGGCATGCCACACCCATATGGAAACAAATCAAGAAGAAAAAGGGAAAGGGATGGTCTAGACCAGCCCAGAAGATGACTTCCCTGCATGGAGCTACTATGGCACAGAGGGAATTGCAGGGCCTACAACAGCTCAAGATATGTTTTCCCCTCACTGAAGCATACTGCGGCAGAGGACTGTATTGGGGACATTTGGTGGGGAGTTAGTCTGGTCTGAGCCCCCCACAGTGGGATGAATAAGAAGGGAACATAACAGAACAGCAATGGTAGCACAGCAAAGCCACATATCTCTCAAGAAGCACCCCCGGCACCAACAGATTTCAGACTAGGAGAACAATCTCTTAGAATTCTCTAAGACCAGTGAGGAGATAGTCACAAGGGTCAGTGGACAGACTTGGAATTATGTATGTTTACCTCTTTCTCTTTTCTTTCAATTCTTTTGGTCTCTGTTATTGTTAGTTTCCCTACTTATATAAGATAGGTATTGGAAGCAAGATCAAGGTGAAAGCAATGACTGATGGTCTTGAAGGGACCTGGGGAGGAAGGAGGAAGGAGGAAGGGGAAGGGAGTGGTGAGCAAACAACCCCATAGACAGGGGAGCAACTAGAGACTTAAAATCAATAACAAGGAAGATGTGAGGTTCCTGGGGGTGTTGGAGCAATAATAATCAAGTTGAGAAGAATTTCCATGAGGAGGAAGTAGGGTGAGTGTGCTGGTGGAGCAGGAAGAAGGTGAAAGGAAAGAGAAGAAAGATGTAGGAAGCAAAGCTATAGATAGAGGCATGAGCATAGAATTATACATATACATACATTAATTTATAAGATAGAGGTATTGACCTACGTACATGTATTTATGTGTCAGTACACTGAGATAGTGGATGTACTTTGGGCCTCTGCTCATATCCTTCCTCAAAGCAAGAATACTTTTATCTAACAAACTGGCATTCTGTGATGCTCACCCCCTGGGCACAATCGCTGAAGACTAAATGTTTGCATAAGCATATGTGGTGAAGAACTCAGATGGCATCTGTCTATCATAAGATATAGGGTTGAGGTTTTAAAGACTTGAAGTTAAATAAGTGACCATCTAGCAGAGAAGCAACAAGCCCAGCCCACATGGATCTTGAAGTGTCATTGGGACTGTTAACCGGCAATAGAGGACTCATAACAAACAACCACAACTTGAGAATGATGGGGATTGGAACAAAGGCCCAGACTACAGTTATAGACATTGGGACATCCTCTCATTGAGGGGTCACAGGGAAGGGAGGAGTCAACCAGGATGCAGTAGAGCATTGACTGAACACACCACCTTTCTCTGATTCCTTGAGGTTTTCTTAGCCCCCGCTATCAAGACCACAGTACTGCCTTCCCTGAGGGCTAGACTGCAGCATGCACAGAAAGGAGATAAGAGTTCAGGACACATGGAATCAAAGAACAGGAATGGGAATAATGATACCCGAAGGATACCGGGCAGGTGTGGGGAGGGGGGAAGGGAAGAGGATCAGAATGCAATGATCGACATATAGCCACAGGCCCTGTCCCCCATCCAGGGGGTCAAATAATGGAAACCATGGGGAGAGGGACACAGTGGTTGGGTAAGTATATGAAAATAATATTAATTTATAATTTATCAAGGAGTCACGAAGTAGGGGGGGGGCGGTGAGAGGAAGAGGACCCGATATAATAGAAAGCACATATCTAGAAAAGAAGGATGGTAACATATGTACAAATAGGATTGATACAATTGATGTGAAGATTATTATAAGAGTTGTGAGAATGCCTAATAAAATGATCTTTTAATTTAAAAAAGGGTTTAGGTCCCATTTCCAGGACTTTAAGGCACCATTCTCCGTTTCCAGATGAGTCTTCATTTTTTGCAAGCACAATGTTGCATTTTAACCCTGTTCAAACTTTAAGTAAGCATGTAATAATCATTAGTTATTGAAACATCCTTGGTGGCACTGTCGGGCTAGTAGCAGACTGTTAACCGCCAGATCAGGGGCTCACACACAAACAGCAGTTCCACAGAAGATGCATCAGGTTGTCTATCCTCCCAAAGACTCCTGGCTTCACAAATCCTGTATAGCGTCCTGACGAGTCGTCTTTGATTGGTAGCAGTGAGTTTGGATTTTTGGGGTATGTCTCTTTAGAACCTTTTTTTTCCCCTTTCCTTTGACATGTGTCTAGTGTCCTGAGGGCAGAGTGGTCACCCATTGGGCGGCGATCTTATTGGTTGGCATTTGGAACGCACCAGCAGCGAGTTGGTGCAAAGTCAAGGCTTTCTATTCCCGTAAGCAGCTGCCGTCTCAGCAACCCACTTTGTGTGTGTGGAGGGGCTGGGGGCGGAGCCGAGTCTCACTAAGAATCAGCAATGACTCGATGGCAGTGAGTTTGGTTTCTTGGGTAGTACGTTCTAGAAAGAAGAGAATTGGCCACAGAACTCCATGCACTGGGGAGTTGGGCTCTTCCGGGGAAGCATGCAGGAGCCTCACATCCCATACGAAAACAGCCTTTTTGAGATAGCAACGTCAGTAGGGACAGGTATGTTGTTCGCTGCCTGATTTTAAACCAGGGTCCTATTTGGTTGCAGATCAGACCTTTATAATCCACAGGGCTTTTGCTGACTGGATTTTAGTAGATTGCCGGGTATTTCCTCCTCTTCCATGAAGTCTGGAAGCTGTGCTGAAACCTGTTTAGTATCATAGCAACACACAAACTTCCACTCACAGATGGCAGTGTGTGTCCGAGCCATATTGGCTTGAATTATAACTCAGACCTCCCCCAGGCAAGGTGAAGGTTCTACCAGCGAATCGCTAGTGCCCTCTTGGAAAGGTAGGTCGGCTGTTTAAAAGTATGGCATAAATGAAAAACAGACCTCTCTGCTACTGAGAGGATGTTAAAAGAAAAAAAAAAAGCCCCATAACCAGAATGCCTTCACTATTGAAATTCAGAAAGATAAATTTCCCAAGGACTGTAAAATGACTCTTGTCTCCTATAGTTATATTTTCTCTGAAAAATAAATGTCTTTTTGCATTATTTAAATAGCGCATAATTAAGTACCGAGGGTTCTCTGTAACTTGTACACAGAGCCACCGCTGGTGAGGTATGTACATCTGGAGGGCTTCAGGGAAAGGTCCGGGAGCCAGAGAGGGAAAACAATAGAGAGACAGACAGAGACTGAGCGCTGCGAAGAGAGGGGAAGTGTTTAACATTCAGAATTTGTCCACAGCCAATAATTTATTGGAACTCATCTGTAACAAGGCCTGGCAATGATTTATAAGTTGATTTGAAAAATAAATAAAAGTGATAGAAACCTGCATTTGGTTTTAATGATAGACTGTTGCAGCGTGAAAAGTAAGGATATGAAACATTGCAAGGAAATTAGATATTATACCCTGAAGACAATTGCAGCCACCAGCCCATTAATTGTTTGATATTTATTATTAAAAATTTCTTTTCATGAGTGACTGCAGAATATTTGTGCTACTCAAGCTGTTGAGTTCTGACATGAATGAAGTGTGGAGAGTGTTTGTTTCTCAATTTCTCTCTCTCTCTCTCTCCCTGTCTCACACTCTGTGTGTATGTATGTGTGCTTCGGAGAAGGCAACTGACCCAAATAGGTAACAGATCTTTTCTGCAAAACCCCAAACAGAGAAGGGCTGCTCCTTAAACACCTTAGAACAGGGCCACGGGTGCTGGAAGAACGATCAGTTATCATTATTATTTTAACTCAGGTGGAATTCTAGTTTTAACATAAATTGGACCTTTCTGTATTGAGGGAACAAGTTGTAATTCACTGGCAATTGCCCTCTCAAAGGCCCTAAACTATGAAAGTAAAAGGTAATTTTGTTATCTCACTGTGTTTAATTTATGTTTTCTTGGTTCTGGAATGATCCAGAAGGGCTGCTTCTTAGACATAAATTGTTTAGATCATGGCACATGATTGGTGCAGCCAACACAAGATTAAGACTCTGGTGCATTACAGGTTTTTTATGGGGGAACTGATTGATCTAGGTGGGAGGAGAGAAATGTCAGGTCTTTGATAGTGAAATGACTCATCTTTGGTGATGTGTGTGTTCAGCATTGGGTTGCAAACCTCAAGGTTGGGGGGGGGGTCAAATCCACCAACAGCTCCAAGAGAGCAAGATGAAGCTTCTGTTTCTGTAAAGGGTTATAGGACTGAAACTCTAAGGAGCAGTTATACTCCGTCCAAGGGGTTACCTTGAGGTGAAATAAACTCAATGACAGTAGGTAGGTGGGTTATAGACTAATATCCAAATCACTTGTATTTGATTTTAAAAATAATGTTTAGAACTTTCTATTTGTGATCCTCTCACCTCCTAGGGAGTTTCAGGAAAAGGCAGTGATTTGGAAAACTTTCACTTAGGATATTTTATATCTTTAGTTAAATTACTCAGGTGTATTTCTGTTATTGTGTAACCAGTGGGTACGTTGTAGTCAGTTTTAAATCATGAGTCAGTCTTAGGGCTCTTTTCAGTTTAACATTTCTTCTCTGAAATAGGAAATTGTATCAGTGACGGTTGGAGTAGCAAGTACGGGATTGTTGGGAGAAAATAGTATCTTTAGACAAGTCCTTTTGATGTGTTGATGAGTCTTAGAGCATTGTCCTCAGTCTTCCTTTTCTACTTATATCATCATACTACACTTCTATGTGTTTACTCTAAAATGTTTATTTCTAACCACAGCAACTCACTCTTGTTGTGTTGTTAATTATTGAGTCTATTTTTTTTAATGGCAGCTCCATCTTATAATACTCACTGCTTTTACGTCAATCCTGACTTATAGTGACCCTATATAGGCTTCTGGGCCTATGAATCTTGATGGGAGCAAATAATCTCATTTTTCTCCCTTGGGATTTTTCTCTCTAGAAAAACCTTATCAATCTTATCAATCTCCAATCTTATCATAACCAAAATTGTCACTTTCTTCTCTTAGCAAGTCATACCCCTTTCATGTTATTTGTGTATGACTTCACCTTTTCCAAAAGTCTTCTCCACATGTTTCTGTGATCAATGGATGACTGCAGACAAGTTCTCTCAGTAATGAACTTAGTCTTCTTACTGTGCCTTAAAGAAAAAAAAAAAGGAAAATGATTTGAGGTCAGGGCTATTATCAAACTTTAAATAAACCTCTAGTGGATATAGTGTGAAACAATTGAATATTTGCAGATAGTTTATGGGAATACCATCCAACCTAAAACAACAATTACTAGATGAATCAGCCAATTTAAGGAAAATTGGAGTGAATTCAAAGATGAGGTAAGGGAAGGAAGACCATTGGTTTCAATTAACAAAGAGACTGTCCAAAATCTAGAAACTGACAAAAAGAGGACATAGAATTACCACTGAATATATAACTACAGAAGTTAAGGTCTCACATGGTTCAGTAGTTTTAATTTTAAGCAAACATCTTGGGTCAGCAAGTTTTGGGCTTAATTTGTTTGCTGGGTGCTTAAAGTGTTTTGCAAAGATCAACTAGATCAAAGAGAAGATCTTTCTATCAGTTTTTAAAGCAAGATAGTGCTAATAAAGATAATTTTATGAAACTTTTGTAACGAGGAGTGAATCTTAGATTTACCAACACAAAGCGCAAGATTGAGTAAAAATATTGGCTTCTGAAGAGATCTATTCAGCTAATTAAATTCTAGGCAGAGAAGTCAGCTCAGAAGATTATGACAACTATTTGATTTGTTGTGTGATTTTGATTTTATGTGTGATTTTCTTGAAGTATGCAGGATGATTATGAAAGACTACTAGGAATTTTATGATAACTGAAAACTGTATTATTGAGAAAAAGGCCAAGGAAGTTGTGTCAAAAGTTTTTTTGTCTCTTTTGAGTCTCATTATGACAATGCACTGTCTAATTCTTTTAGGGTAGCAAGGGCCGATTTATGAGAATTTTGTTGTGAAACCTTGCACCATCCATGCTACATTTCTCCCCTTCAAACTTCTTTTTGTTTTCAAACTCGAAGAACATTGGAAGGAACATAATATGAGTTCCTCAAGGACACAAAGATGCCATCTTGATGCAGTGTTAAAAAAAAAAAGAGAGTGCAGAACTCTTTGGGAAAGGGTGGGAGAGATAAAAACACAAATTTCAAAAGTATGAAGTTTTGGATTGGAAAATATGTTGAGAAACAGTGGCTACACATATTGATATTTTGATTAATGGAGTCTATGACTTCTGTGGCAATATATGTTTTTCATGCCTTTGTAACTCCTATCATAGTTGGTGTCAAGTTTCAGATGATTATGGCTCGTGCAGTTTGTGAACATTTAAGAAGTCTCTTAGGTTTGTAAAATCTGACTCCAAAGGGGTATTTGTACATGTTCATTTGTCTAAAAAGATTTCTCTATCAAACAAACCTGTAAAGACCCCCCCACATTAAGTAAAAACATTGTTGCTGTTGTTTTGACAGCATGTGATACTTCTCAACTGATCTGATCTAGTAGATCAAGCAATTTTGAAACAAAAGCATTTCTCACAGACACAACCAGTGTCATTTTACATGTCTTCATTTCCTTTCTCTCATGTACCATCAGGTACCCAATGCTGTCAGTTCTATCCCTTTATGTGTGGTGATTACTTCCACAGTGCTAATGTAGGTTTCACTACCTGCTGTCTAAGACAACAGTCGGCATGACTGACTGCTGAACAAAGGACTGAAAGTTGGAGAGCAGCAGATGGGCCTCAGATGGTTGCCTGGTGACCTGCTTCCTAAAAATGAGTCCATGGAGACCCAATGGAGCACAGTTCTTGTAGGACACGTGTCAGCCTCCTAAGTCGGAATCAGTTCAATCGCAACTTTTTTGATTTTGTCTAACCAAATAACACCCTCCAACCTGTCTCTCTCTTAAGGCATTCTTACACAGTGCTGCCATCACAAATATCTTACAGTCAATCTGCACACAACACCAGATTGTCCATAGACAGGGGAACAACCAGAGCTTAAAGTCAATAACAAGGAGGATGTAGGATCCTGGAGGTGTTAGAGCAACAGCAATCAAGCTGAGAGGAGTTAAAATGAGGAGGGAGTAAGGTGAGTGTGATGGTAGGCCAGGAGTAAAGTAAAAGGAAAGAGGAAAGATTTAGGGAGCAAAGCTATGGAAAAAAAGATATAAGCAGATGAGTTTATATGTGTAAGGACATTAATTCATAAAAATAGAGATATTGGCCTATATACAAATGTTTATGTGGCATTATATGGAGGTATTAGATGGACTTTGGGCCTCTGTTCATGCTCTCCCTCAAGGCAAGAACACTTTGTGCTAATAACCTGCGATTCTGTGATGCTCACCTTCCCGGTAAAATCACCAAAGACAAAATGGGTGCACAAGCAAATATTGTGAAGAAAACAGATGGTGCCCAGCTATCAAAAGATACAGTGTAAGGGATCTTAGAAGCTTGAAGTTAAAGAAGTGACTATCTGGCAGAGAAGCAACATGCCCACATTGAAGAAGCACTCCAGCCTGTGTGATTGTGAGGTGCTGTTTGGACCAGGTAATAAGCATGAAGACCACAAACAACAAATAACCACCATATTATTGAGAACAAAGGGGTCAGAGGAGAGAATAAAACCCATCTGAACTCAGTCGGCCATCACCTCACAGAAGTGTCACAGGAAGAGATGAGTCACCCAGGGCATAGTAAAGCGCTGATAAACACAATATTTTTCTGGTTCCTTGAGGCTTCCCTTCCTCTGCCCCCTATCATGATGCCAGCACTGCCTTTCACTGTGGGCTAGACTGGAGCATGTGCACAGGTACAAATAAGAGTAAGATCTCAGAATATAGAGATTCCAGGAATGGGAGTAGCAATAACAGGAGGGGATGAGGAAGGTGGGGAGAGTAGGGAGGAAGGTGGAACCAACCACAATGATTGACACCTAACCACATATCCTACTCTTTCCAGGGGGAATAACAGTAGAAATCATGGGGAAAGGGAGACATTGTGCAGTGTAAGATATGAAAATAATATTTATAATTTATCAATGGGTCATGAGGCAGAGATGTAAGGGAGAGAAAAAAGAGCTGATATCAAGGGTTCAATAGAAAGTAAATGTCTTAAAAATAATGATAGTAACATATGTACAAATATGATTGATATAGTTGATTGTTATAAGAGCTGTAAGAGTCCCCAATAAAATGATTTTCTAATTAAAAAGAAAAGAAAAAATGGAGGGAATATACAGTCACTATATGAAAATGCACTAGTCAATATAAAACCATTGCAAGAGATAACATATAATTAAGAACCAATCCTGCTGAAGGAAATAATCTAATCTGCACTTACGGCATTATTTAAAAACGAGTTCTGAGGTTGATAAGATAACTCTAGAAATGCTTCAATACGCTTATGAAGCATTACAACCATTGCCCTTTATAATCTGGTCAGCTGACCTCAAGAGATCCATATTGTTTCAATTCCAAAAGAGATGGCCTAACAAAATGCACAAGATTATCAGATAGTAGCATTGATATTACATGCAAGTAAAATTGAGTTGAAGATCATCGAAGAATGGCTGCATCCGCACATTGCCTGGGAGCTGCTAGAATTTCAGACCAGACTCAGAAGAGGGTGTGAAACAAGCACTATTATTGCCAATACAGATGTATCATAGCTCAAAGGAGAGAATAGCAGCAAAATGCTTACTTGTGTTTTGTGTAGTAGGAAAAAAATACTAGACTTCAAGGATCATAACAAACTATAGAGAACCTTGAGAAGAGTGGGAATTCCATAGTACTTCATTGTGCTATTGCAAAACCTCACAAATCAAGAGGCACTTATGTGAACGACAAAGGAATACTGCATGTTTTAAAATCAGGAGAGGTGTGCATTGTGCTGTGTTCTTTCATCATTCTGATCAGTGTGTATGCCAAGCAAGTAAATCAAGAAGCTCGAATATATGAAGAACAGTATGTGGCATCAGGACTGGAAGAAGGTTTACTAAGCCTTCAGTATGAATTGCAATCCAATGTAAAAAAAAAAATCCTCACAACTGGATCAAAAACTAACGCCATGATGCCATAGGAGAAAATTTTGAAATTGTCAAGGATTTTTATCTTCGTTGGATGCACAATCAGTGCTCATGAAAGCAAAGGTTAAGAGCAAAGTGACTCATTCCTTTGGGTAAATCTGGTGTACAAAGCTGATGTTGTAGCCTTTTTAAATTAGTTTCAGCAATTGTTTAATTGAATCTTTGGGATCTTCTAAATGTAGGATTCTGTCTTCTGCAAATAAAGATATTTTTATTTCTTTGGTGGCTATTTGGATACCTGTTATTTCATTTTGACACCTGTGGCTCTAGTTATAACTTCTAGAACTATATTAAAGATGTGATAAAGGGGCAACCTTGCTTAGTTTCTGATGAAAGAGGAATTGTTTTCAATTTCTCTCCATTCAATGAGATGCAAGCTATTGATTTTTGCATATATGGCTATTGTGTGGAGAAATTTCCCTGCAATACCTATTTTGTTGAATATTTTTAATCAGGAATGGATGTTGACTTTCTTCTTTTGTTTATATGATGAATTACATTGGTTGTTTTTCTAATATTAAATCATTCTTGAATAGTTGGTATGAATCCCACTTGATAGTGATGTCTTATTTTTTGGCATTCACTTGCATGCTATTGACTAGTATTTTATTGAAGATCATGTCATCTATACTCATCAGAGATATCGACGTATAATTTACAACTCTGGTGATGTTTTTGCATGGTTTAGGTATCAGAGTTATAGTTGTTTCATAAAATGAATTTGATAGTATATTGTCCAGTTGTATATTGTGGAATAGCTTATATAAAATTGTTATTAAGGCTGCTCTAAATGCTTGCTAGGATTCCTCAGTGAGACCATCTATCCTCAGACTTTTGGTGTTGTTTTTTAATGACTATGTTTCTTCTTATAATATAGAATTGTTGACATTTTGTGGTAATTTAGGTAAATAATATATTTCTCAAAATACATCAATTTCTTCTACATTTTCCAATTTGTTGGAATGTAATTTTTGTGATATTGTGATTATATATTTTTTATCTGATTTGGTTTTGCTGTAATATCCTCCCTTTAATTTCTTGTTCATTTGTTTTTTTCTCATTCTTGTTCATTAGGTTTGCTAATGAGTATCAATTTTGTTTGCCTTTACAAAGAACCAACTTCTTGTCTTATTGATTTTTCCTATAATTTAAACATGTTTTATTTCTCTATTAATCTTTTTTCTTTTCTGTACTAATTCTTTTCTTTTCTTCTATTATCTGATGACTTAATTTTGCTGCATTTCTCTTTTCTTGTATCTGATCTCATAAGGTGTTTGTTTTAATTTTTTCTGTCTTATTGTGTTAAAAACTTCCTTCCGAGTACTGTTTTTGCCATGTCTCACAAGTTTTGATATTTTGTACTTTCATCCTCATTTGTGTCAAGGAATATTTTGATTGCATACATTATTTATTCAGTTAGTCAGTAGTTGTTGAGTACAATGCTATTCAATTTCCATATATTTGGAGCTTGGGAGTTGATTATTCTATGATTGATTTCTAATTTTATAGTGCTATTATCTTTTGTGGTACACTTTCAGTATGCTGTTTGATTAAGTTGTCTTGTGTTTTCACAAATATTATTACATATAAATTAATAAAGGATAATGATCATTACTCTGAGAGAAGAATCCAAGAAGGTGTACTATGGCGTAGAAGAACTAATTATCAAGATTGGAAGAAGGCTCATTAAAAACCTGTGATCAACATGCAGGTGACCTAACCACCCTTGATGAAGGTGAACATGACTTCAAGTACTTACTGGTGAAAATCAAGGACTACATCCTTCAATACTGATTGAATCGCAACATAATGAAAACAAAAATCCTCACAAATGAACCAATAAGTGACATCATCATAAAAGGAGAAAAGACTGACATTGTCCAGGATGCCATTTTACTTGGATTCCCAATCAATGCTCAATGAAGCAGCCATCAAGTGATATACAATATGTGTCATCAAGCAAATCTGTTGAAAAAAAAACCTTCTTGAACATGACAGAAGGCATATTCAGGAGTAAGGTGTAACTGGCTCAAGATACAGTGTTTCCATTCGCCTCATGTACATGCAAGAAGTTAGGAAGATCTGAGACGTTTGATGTATTTGAATTATGGTCTTGGTGAAGGACATTCAATATGGACAGCTTCCAGAAAAATGAGAAAAATCTATCTTCCAGAAATACAGATAGATTCTCCTTAGAGTCAAGGTGTAACTTTTTCTGACACACACTTTGGGGGATGTTATCAAAACAGACCAGTCTCTGGAAAATGATAACATGTTTGGCAATGTAGAAGATCAGAAAAAGATGAAGACCTCAGAGGTATGAATTGACCCAGCAGGGGTAAATAGACTTAGTGAACTTAAAGATAGAAGCAACTATGGAGATGTTCCAGAATCAGGCAGCATTTTGTATTGACTCTTCATCACCTAACAGCAACAACATCAGTCATCAATTTTCTTAAGTTCTCTTTATCTGCATTCGTTTAAAGTACTTGCAATCTCATGGAACGAGTTTTAAAGAGGTCCTTTTTATTAAGAGCTTGAAAAGAATTGGTGTGGATTTTCTATCACTGTTTGGTAGAATTTGTCGGTAATACCATTGGGTCTTGGACTTTTTCCTGTTGGGAGATTATTTTTTTGCTGGTTCAATGTTTGTATTTTTATATGCCTGTTGAGATATTTTATTTCTCTTTCAGTTAGCTTAGATATGTCACGTGATTCCAGGAATCTGTTTGTCTTATCTGTTCATCACACTCAAAAATTCTTCCAGGAATCAGTTCATCACACGCAAAAACTCACTGCCACCAGATGAAGTCCTACTTATAGTGACTGCGCAGAAGGGGTAGAACTGCCTCTGTGGGTTTCAGAGACTCTACCTCTTTATGGCGGTGACTGGGGTTTCAAACTACTGATCTGGTGGTAGGAAGCACAGCTTGAAACCTAGTATGCCACTAAGACTGCTTGTCCATTTTATTTAGATTACCTAATTTGTTGGAATACAGTTAATCATAGTGTTCTATCATAACCTTACAAAACATTTGTTTAAACTCAAACGTATAGCTTTACTTTTATTTCTGATTTTATTTATCAGTCTGGTCAATGGTTTACTGATATTATTTTCAAGAAAAGGATTCTAGTTTCACTTCTCTGGATTATTTGCTACTGTCTATTAATCTTCGCTCTCATTTTTATTATTTTCTTCCTTCCGCTATCATTAAGCTTTTCTAGTTTTTTTCTCTTCTAGTTTCTTAAGGAGAAAATTTAGGTTATTGGTTTGAAATTTTTGTTGTATTTTATTGTCACTGGTAACAGATGAAATTTTCCTTGAAGCATGTCCTCACCTTGTCTAATTTTAGTATGTAGTGTTTTTGTTTTCACTTATCTATGAACTTTCTAATTTCTCTTTTAGTTCTTCCTTGGACTCATTGGCTGTTTAATTTCTACATGTTTGAGATTTTTCCTCTGCCATAACTTTATTCTATTATGACTGAGATAATTTGAATGATTTCAGTAGTGTTAAGGTTATTGAGATTTGTTTTGTGACTTAACATATGGCCTATTCTTTATTTATTTATTTATTTTTATTTTTATTTTTTTAGGCATCACTGCCCTGGTGCTGGGAGTAGGAGGCCCAGCCTTTGCTCCTGGGAGCCGGAATTGAACCTCCATCCCAGTGGGCCGCAGTCCCGCGCACAACCACTACGCCACCGGGGCTCAGCCCACATATGGCCTATTCTAATGAATAATCCACACACAGTTGAGAAGCATGTTTATTCTTCTGCTATTTAGTGAAATAATGTCATGTAAGTCCTCTATAATCTTCTGTGTACATGTTTTATCTATTACCAAAAGTTTTGTTGTTGTTGCTACGTGCCTTTGGCTTGGTGCCAATCCACAGTGACCTTATTTATGCCCAACAGAATGACACTGCCCAGTCCTGGGCCATCCTCACAATTGTTCCTATGCTGCGGCCATGTGTCAGTCCATCTCATTGGGGGCCTTCCTCTTTTTGCTGCCCTTTCACTTTATGAAACACGATGTTCTTCTCCAGGGACCAGTGTCCCCTGACAGCATGTTCCAAGTGTGTAAGACGAAGTCTCGCCATCCTTTCCTTTAAGGAGTACTCTGGTTGTACTTCTTCCAAAACAGAGCTGTGGGTCCTTTTAATAGTCCATGACACTTTCAATAGTCTAGTCTTGCATGACAATTCAAATGCATCTATTCTTTTTTGGTCTTCTTTTTTGATTTGGTCTTCCTTATCGATGATACTTCTTTATCTTTGTGGCAGTTACATAATCTACTGTCAACTTGAGGGAGGGGTGGAGACTAGTCTGTCAATTAGGCAATAGCCAATGAAGCCTCTGTGGGAGTCTGGCCTCTTTCCTGAAGATTCTTGAAACGCCTGTCTTTATCCCTGGATAGGGGAAAAACATATTCTCCCTGTGAGGCTCTTCCTGTTGACATGTCACATGGAGCTGTGCTGATGGAGCCCTGGAGAGTTGGAGAATACATATGGAGACCCATGTCAATGCTGTGATGCTTCCACTTCCACTGGATCCACAAGACTTTTCACCCATGATCATCCTGCACTCAGCATCATTGGCGGTGTTGTGTGAGTTTGAAGAGGAATTTATAGACTCGTGTTGGATATATGGGCTAATATTGGATTTATGGACTTGATCTGGACAGGGATGGAGTGTTTTCTCAATATAAAATTGCTTTTTCATATAGGGCTCTTTCTTATACATATGTGTCTGTGAATTTGTTTCTCTAGTCAACCCAGACTATTACAGTTCTTAAGATCGAGTCTTAAAGGCACCAAAACTGACATGAATCATCACATACAAAAGATCTTCAGTAAAACTGACAGCTGATAGTTTGACACCACAAAAAACACAATAGAGTACAGTGGAACCGAGATTTCTATACCCAGCAAAATACTCTTCTAAAATGAGAGAAAAAATGAATACATTTCCAGATAAATAAAAGCTGAGTGAATTTGTAACTGTAATAGCTTTTCCTACAAGAAATGCTAAGGAAAGACCTGTAGATTAAAATGAAAGAATAGGAGGCAGTAACTTGAAACCATATGAAGAAACAAAATTCTTTGGAAGAGAATGGCCTGATCTGGTTTTCAAAACTTTCTGTATTTGAGGGGGGAGGGTTTGTTTGTTTATATTGAAGTCTATCTTAGACTTCATGGGGGAGTCACACTCTTAAATGCTTGTTATGGGTTTTTTTGTTTTTCATGTATGAAACTCAGGGTTGATGAACCTATAGTCAATACCAGTGGAACAAGAATTTCTGGGGAGTTGAGTGGTGGTTGTGGAAGGACGGCATGGCAGTTCTTTAGAGCTGATGTCAAGGAGTTCAACAAGGCAAAGGATGTTTTGAAATAGATTCTGGTAGCAATTGTAAAATACTGCTTAGTGCCATTGAACCATGAATGCCATGATATCTTTGTTGAGTCCCCCCGAACTGTTTTTAAAAAAAGCTATTGCAAGATATGGAGAAAGGTCTAACATGAGGATAAGTAAAAATTATTGCTACTAGAGTTCCAATTCATGCATGCACATGTTTATTCCACATGTTGAAACATGCATGCAAACTCTCTGAGTAGTACACTTCTCTCTGTCTCCTCAGAGTCCCATCAAAATAGAGGTCCAATCAAAACAGAGACTTCAGTGGAATCAACTTGGTCAGTTACATGGAAAGCAAAAGTTGCCTCATAAGGGTCTAGTGACTGCTATGGGGATTCCATAAAGAGAATCTTGATAGATTTTCTCATGGTACACAATATGATGGTAGGGGCTTGTTATGAAGATGTTTTAAGAAAATATGTTCGTGGCAAAAAGGTCAAAAAATTGTGCTGAGAAAATTTTTTGTTTGTTTGCTTTGGGCTCTCTGGTGGTGGGAGTAGGAGGCCCAGCCCCACTGCTGGATTTGAACCTCCGTCCCAGTGGGCTGCAGTCCCGCGCACAACCACTATGCCACCGGGGCTCAGCCCCACAATTTTTTTTTCCCATCAATGAATTTATTCATTTGATGGTAGCAAGTACTGCCTTTAGAGAATTTCCATAAGAAACCGTAGCCTATCTGTTTGTGGAAGCCTGGGTAGACTAGAGAAACAAGTTTACAGAAATTCATATGTGTATAAGAGAGTGTTATATAAAGAGTATATGTACATTAAAATTTCATCCCAACCCATTCCAGCCCAAGCCCACAAGTCTTCTATTAGCCCATATGTTTGAGACCAATCTATAAAAGCCTCTTCAGACTCATGCAACGCATGCAATGATGCCGAAGGAAGGATGATCACAGGTCAGTGTGCAGAAATTCTTTGGGTCCAGTGGCGTTGTAAGCATCTCAGTGCTGAAGGGGGTCTCCATGTGTCTTCTCTGATTTCAGAGATCTGGTTGCATCAGGGATGGGTCCACATGGACTCTCCAGTTCAAAGCACTAGTGCAGTTCCATGTGTCAGCTGCAATATCTCCCAGGGAGTGTGGAGAGAGAGGTGTCTCCTATCTCCAAGAAAAAAATACATGATTTCCCAGAATTCTCAGGATAATGTCATGCCCACACCCAGATTATATAACTACGACACTTGCTTCTTAAATTCAAAGATCAGTTAAAATAAATACACTTTGAATTCCTTAAGATGCCCCAAATACTAATTTGATGTGTGGGAAGCAGAAAATAGGAAGAAAGTGTCTACAGATGAATAATTTATTCTCATGTATTAAGAAGCCTGGTAGGCTGGGTTTCTGGGGTGTAGGGAGGATCCTTGTGAGTTGTAGGTACATTCCAATCACAGTTTCATAACTGATATTTTACCTACTATGTTCTCTCATAGTAGTGCAATCTTAAAATTACCTCTCTCAAACATGTGACTGATTGCTATGCAGTCAGCAACATTAACTACTGAAGCAGACAAGTACTATTGCTCCCTAGACTCTGAATAGAGCCTTTCTGCCCTTTCTGTCCCAGGCACTGACATTAGACTATTCCTCAAATATACTCAGAGACCCCACTTTGTTACATAGGTGGCTACCTGCAGTTATTGTATTTCTATTATAGCAACAATACATAAACACCAGTTAATCAATATATATTTCATTGGTTGAATACAGTTCAGGACTTCATATTTACAAAATGTGTTCCCTAAGACTCATTCTGGTTTCATACTCATAATTTAATGCAGTCATCTATGTAATATTAGTTGTAGGAACCCTGCCTTCAAACTGTGTTTCCTTATTTTATTTGGCCTCTGACCTGCATTCCACCCCACAACTATGGCAGGTAAGAAAAGAAGATTCAGTTGTTTCCATTTGAAAAGACAGAACAAAACAATTAAGAAAACACACGCCAAGTTTATAAAAGCCAAGGGACTTAACTAAGGCCTTTAACTACTTAGTTAGCAGTCAAATATGACATTTGGGGGACTCAAGGAACTTATACAATAGAAGGTCTTATGCTGGCATTATCAATGAACACTCACCATAAGAAAGAAGGAAAAAAAGGCCCCTCTCACCCACTCTATCTTACTATCTGGCACAGGAATAAGTCAGAAGCCACATTTATGGTTTTTTGATCCTTTTTTGGGGGCCTCATACAACTCTTATCACAACCCATTCATAAAACCATTGTGTATCATGCACATTTGTACATCCATTGTCCTCATCATTCTCATAACATTTGCTTTCTATTTAAGTCTTTGGCATCTGCTCCCCATTTTTCCCTTCCCTACCCATCCCCCTCCCTCATGGACCCTTGATAATTTATAAATTAGTATTACTTTGTCAAATCTTACACTGTCCGTTGTCTCCCTTCAGCCACTTCCCTGTTGTCTGTACCCTAGGGAGGAGGTTATGTGTAAATCCTGATAATTAGTTCCTCTTTTCTAGCCCACGTTTCCTTCACCCTCCTGGTAGTGCCACTTTCATCACCGCTCCTGAAGGGATCATTTGTCCTGGATTCCCTACATTTCTGACTTCTATCTGTACCAGTGTACATCCTCTGGTCTAGACAGATTCATAAGCTAGAATTGGGATCGATAGTGGGGAGGATGAAACATTAAAGATCTAGAGGAAAGTGTATGCTTCATCATTGCCACACTGCACCCTAACTGGTTCATCTCCTCCCTGCGCCCCCTTCATAAGGGGAAGTTCGTTACCTACAGATGGACTTTGGATACCCAACCTAAGCTTTCCTTCATTTACAATAATGAAATTTTTGGTTCTTTGATGGCTGAAACCTGATCCCCTCGACACCTTGTGGTCACACAGGCTGGTGTGGTTCTTTCATGTAGGTTTTGTTGTTTCTGAGCTAATGGCTACTTGTTTACCTCCAAGCCTTTAAGATACCAGATGTTATATCTTTTGATAGCTGGGCACCAACAGCTTTCTTTACTGCATTTGCTTATGCATGCATCCATCTTCAGCTATTCCTACATGAAGGTGGGTACATCATCATATGATTTTATGTTCTTTGATGCCTGATTCCTGGTCCCTTTGACACCTTCTGGTCATACAGGCTGGTGTGCTTCTTCCATGTGGGCTTTGTTGCTTCTGAGCTAGACGGCCATTTGTTCACTTCAAGCTGTTAAGACCCCAGATGCTATATCTTTTGATAGTCGGGCAACATCAGCTTTCTCCACCACATTTGTATATGCACACATTTGTCTTCAGTAGTACTGTTGGCAAGATGAGCATCATGGAGTGCCAAATTGTTCTTGCATTGAGGAAGTACTTGAGTGGAGGCCCAATGTCCTTCTGATATCTTAATACTGACCCTATAAATATGTTCATGTAAATTTATTTCCCTATCATCATATATAAATATATTTACCTGTGTATGTGTCAGTATTTAGACCTCTATAAATGCCCTTTGTCTCCTATTTATTTCCTCTATTTCCTTTTACTTCCTTCTTGTCCCACTATTATGCTCAGCCTTCATTTGGGAGAAACCACATTTTTCAGTTCTCCACAGTGTAACTTCTTAGAGTTAAACCTCTCAAATTGAAAGCAATCTCTATAGAATTTCTCTGGGGAGAAATGACCTACTTCAGCTTATATTCCTTAGTGTAGTTGCTCTGAGCCTTGGGAATTACTTTGCCCATGTATTTTTACTCAGAATGAACACTTTAATATATTTCTTTAATCAACTGTTGCATCAGAGAATATTGTTTCATGCATATTAACGACATGAGCATGTAATAGGAGACCAGTGTTCTGACTAATAACAGCACTCAGAGCATGTCAGTAGTCTTATTGCTTTTCTTGGCTTCAGAATAGATGTGTTTTATTTGGCTAGTAATGATGATGATGATGATGATGATGATGATAGTGCTTATATTTTTTTTAAAAGATTTTTTTCTCTCAAACTGGTGGCGTATTCTTATACAGATCACTATTCTTTTGAAATCTACCCTTTATACATAGAATGTTTTAATTTCCATTTAGACAAACCAACCAATATGTATTTGGAACCTTCTATGTGTCTAGCATTAGGCTCTGCAGAAGTAGAAAGGCCAGGTTCCTTCATTGAATGTCTTCTAATATGATGCTGATATAAACGATTTCCACAAAATAAACAGGTTAAGGTACAAACTACATGCTCAAGAAATGAAAAAAACTTGAAAGAGGGGACGAGACTAAGTGGAATATTGATAGAAGGGTCAGATTGGAATGAATGGGAAGAAGGATGGGAAATTTCAGGCAGGACCCAAGAATTTAAACACTGGCACAGTATTGAGTATCTTTAGTAAGGATGAAGGCATATTATATCCCAGCTATTGTTTTAGGTGACAAGGTCATGAAAATCAAAGACATGGTCCTTACTCTAGAGTTATAATCAAGAAAAGAAACAGATGATTGCATACAATGTGGTAAATGGCATCTAGAGGTAATTATGATAGGCTTGGGAACCTCAAGGGAGAGCTGCATAAACACAGGCGAGGAACTAAACAATAACAAGGAAGTTCTTCTGAATTGGTCATGTTTAAGAAGAATATTAAGACAAGGAGGAACTAGACAGAGGAAGAAGACATAGAACATTTCAGGCGGATAGTAATATTTGGGCCAGGACAAGGGAAAGAAAGAGTGGAAAGAATTTTGACTTGTCTCAATTTGGCTGGGTCTGAAGAAATGGAAAACAGAGAGATTGAAGAAGCAGGCAGGAGCTGCCTGGGTGAACCTAAAACCAATACACTATGTGGAACAACAGTAAGTCTTGAGAAAAGCAGAGAGTTCCATGGAGCTCAACCTTTTGCTTTCTTTTAAAAATATATAAAAGGAGATAAAAGAAGAGGAAACTAAATAAATAAAAATATAAAAGGAAGGAAGAATGGTTGAATCTGAAAAGTAATGAAGAACTTGACGATTGATCTTGGTCCGAGAAGGAAAGCAGTCACTGGACATTGGTGTTCTTATTCTAGTCTTTCTTTTGGCTTTTGTGAGACTTGTTTTAAGAAAACATGTGGCACAATAATATGTGATCAAAATGATCAGATTGTGTGGTTGGTGACAACAAAAGTCACACACTGTCCTTTGACAAATATGATCAAGTGGCAACTCATGACATTAAATCTATTCCAACCCATAACACCCGATAGGATAGAATACAACTGCCCCTGTGGGCTTTCTAGGCTATATGCTTCTGGGGAAAGTGGTGTGAGCAGAGAGACTCATCTTCTCATGAGCAGAAGCTGGAGTGCTGAGACAGCTGACCTTCAGTTAGCAGCTGAACTCATAACTGACTATGCTACCAGGGCAGGTGGAAAATGAATCTTACAAAGTGAAACCCTTCAGAACCTGAACCTGATGATACTGTCTGATTTTTTTAGTTCTGACATGCTTTCTTTGACAGAGCACTGGCTTCCCATTTCTCTATTGCTAATTTTAGTGGAACATGTTTGCCAACATATTTGAGTTTTCTTTCCATGGCAGGTTTCTGCCTTGCACAGATTCTGGCTTTCTGGGGTTTAAGTGTACCCTTCACGATCTCAATGAACGATGATTTATTTCAAAAAATCTTGTTTTGTTTCTGATGAGTTAAAATACTTTTATAAAATATCATGCACTAAAAGGAATCCGAACATCCTAATTGGTAACTTTTCCTCTGTGTTTTTAATCCCTATTATTACATTTGAAAATTAGAATTCGCTCAATGGTAATGACTTTGAGCTTGCTAAAAAAAAAATGTGATAATCTCTTATAGCTTTACTAACTGTGTCAGTCTTGTTCTAGAGAAACAAACTCATAAACATGGATATGTATATAAGGGAGAGGTTTATATACCAGAGCAAGAGAACATTGAGAAAAGCATCCCAGTCCAATCCAGATCAAGTCTATAAGTCTGATATTAGCCCATATGTCTGTCAGCGATCTATATAGTCCTCTTCAGACTCACAAAACACATGCAATGATGCTGGATGCAGAAAGATCACAGGGCTGTGGGTGCAAAGTCAGTGGTGGTAGAAGTATCTCTAGGTCCCGGTTTCTGGCTATATCAGGATTTGGTCCATGTGGCTTCTCAGAGATATCTCACAGGATGGGACATAAGTCTTGTCAGTCCTAAGAGAGGCAGTGTCTCCTGCCAACAAGAAGGAATTACTACATTTCTCAGAATTCTCAGCAGAAGGCCATGCCCACACAGAAGTCTCAATGGCTATCTCCAGATTGACAGCTAGACTCCACCCCTCAAATATTAATCCTCAAATTGACACCAGATTATGGGATTGCCACACTAGCACTATATTTTTTGTTAGTTGTTAGTTTCCGTGAGTCAGCTTTGACTCATAATGGCCCAATATACAATAGAACAAAATATTATCTGATATTGTATCAACTCTATTTTGGCACTGAAAAGTAAGTAGGCTTTGTCTTATTCTTGAATTCTATCTATCAGGAATATTTGGATGGCTTTAAACACTAAAGAAACACAAACAAACCTATCTTAGAAGAAATACAGCCAGAATGCTCCTTAGAGACAAGACTGGTGAAGCTCTGTCTCACTTACAGTGATAGGTAGGTTTATTGTGCCAAGCTGACCAATAGGAGCATGTGGGATTAATAAGGTGGCATTTTGATCAGAGGGCAAAGAGATAAATGGCTCAGCAAGCCCCACCCCTTTCTTTCTTGCTGTCTGGTGATCAGAGCAGCGTGGAGCTTCTTTAGCTAGTTCTCTGCTTCTGTCCCACTACCTGTGGGACAGCCAACCTGTGAATAGTGTCACTAGAACGTGAGGTTCCTTCAAGACCAGTGTCACTAGAGCTTGAGGTTCCTACAAGACCTACTTTTCCATGCCGCTGGTGTATACATCGGTTGATCTTGAGGCTGTCAGGTCCTGTTGTCTTGTATTGCTTGAGTTTGATATCTGGGAAGACTTCTCTAAGCCCCTGAGCTCCTGTCTGTGGCTGGACTGCCTGCATTGCCCTGGGGAAGACACGGCTGTGTGCTTCCTTGACTTTGGACCTAGCAGCCCTCATGGGTTGAAGGACTTTCAGAATATTAACTGTTCCATGGAAGTGAGTTGAATTGAGCTCTTTGTATTGTTGTGTGGATTACTTAGCTGTTATATTCCTTTATGATGCAAGTATTTATCCAAATAAATATACATATACATACTCACATATATGCATACGTGTCCTGGTTTGGTTTCTGTAGAGAACCCTGTTTAACACACTTATTTTGGACATGTTCTCAAGCGACATCAGTCCTCTAAGAAGGACATCACGCTTGGTAATGTAGTGGGCCATCGACAAAAAAGACAACTTTCAGCAAGATGTGTTAATATGGTGGTTGCATCTGTTGCAAATAAGAACATTTGTGAGAATGGCGCACTGCTGAGCAGTGTTTCATTCTGTTGTACATGTGTTTGCTGTGAGTTTGAACCAATTAGACAACACCCAACAACAGACACTGAAGGAATTAAATGGGGGGGGGGAGCGGGTAAAAAGTAATCTAAGAAAATATTTAATTTTTGCCCTTTAGTGTGAATCTGAAAATAGATGTCCACAAACTTTCTATTCAGTTGAAGTGTCCTTACAGCTTTCTCACAAAATGCTCTAGGTAGATGACGAGACTAATGAAAGCACTCTGAATCACTGCAGGATGTACCTGTGGAAATGAAACATACTGTGATTTGGATAATGGCATATTCCAGGAGAAAATAAATGGGATCATCAGGATGGGTCTTCCTGGAACTATGGGACAGACCATATAATCTTTATCCCAACACGTTTCTGATAAAGGCCCTCAAGGCTTGTTCTCAAGGACACTTTAGGATTGAGATAAAATAAAAAAGAATCTAAACTGCCTAAAATATTAGGTATAAATTAAATAATTGAAGGGCCATATTAAAAATAAATCTTGAGGATTTAGGAAAAGTAGATTAAGTGTTATACTAGGATAAGAAATAAAAAAAGAAACTGAATGAAAAATTCTTCAGAAGGTGACCCATGGTAAAAGTGACAATAGTATATAAAAATAAACACGAAAAAGTTGTGTAGAAGAATTTGGCCAAGAAGAAGCACACGCCACAGATACATTAGACTCAAATAAAATTGAAAAATGCTGACATTGCAGAATGAGAAGCAACTGCAACAATGGGCTCAAGCCTAGCGACATTGTGAAGAAGTCACAGGATGAGACAGCATTTCCTTCTCTTGTCCATGGGGTCACTATGCATCAGAACCAAAGCAACGGTGCCTGGCAACAGCAACAACAACATGACAAGTGCTGGAGAGATGCTTATATGATCACTTTCACCAGTAGAATCATATATGAGTTCAGAAAACATCTTTACCATCTTGCCACAACTATTATTGTGCTCCTCAGTATTAACGTTGAAATTTAAGAATTTGAAACTAAATGTTTCATTCTTATGCCATGCTATATGTTTGTATATAAATATCCACATCATATAAATCTCTATACTTAATCAGCAAGCCTAGATGTATCTAGAAGAATAACAGCAACATTGAAATTCTACTTTGTAAGTGAAAGTAACATTCTAATAAAGGATTTTTCACTTGAAGATGGAAAATCCATGCAGAATATCTACATTGATTAGATATTTGTAAGCAGTTAGTATGTTAAGTATGAAGCACACTAAGTGTAAATACTTTTAAAATTACTGAAACATTTGTTTTTGGTAATTATATCAGAAAATTAACTGTAGCATTTTAGAGGCTTTGCGATTTTCTTGGACAGTCATTTTAGAATTGTTGAGATCTGAAAAAAAGAAAAATTATTTGTTAACAGTTATGCTATCCTTTCTAAGACATCACAAGGACTAGTTTTCAGTTGCCATTTTTATTGAAAATATTTTTTGTCAGCCAAAATTGTTTTTATTCCCTTGTTGCTTTACTGCTCTTTTCAGCCCCTTTATCTTCACATTTGCTAACATTATATGTCACAAATGATCCGTTGCTTCACGCTGTTTATTTTTCACTTGCCTCTCTCCCAATCATCCTGAATGTCAAAATTAGAAAAGTTCTGAAATTCTATCATGCGTGAACAATATTGAAGTATGTTCATAAAGATAGGGAGATGCAACATCTGAATGAAGGAAAAAGTACTTCCCTGGTAATATTTGTTAACTTTAAGAGTATTGATTCTATGTGTATAAAAACCCCCAAATAGTCAAATTGTTATCAGTTTGTAAATGGACAGATCAGAACAAGTAACAGATTATGTACTTGTTATGAGTCTGGACTCACATATTTGGATGGTAAAGTAAGAAATTTAATAGAAATTAAAGAGAGAAATATAGTTAGATAGATAGGTTCTGGAAGTAACTATAATATGAAAGTGGTGGAATACAAGTTTTTTTAAAAAATAAAAATTAAAGCTAATGGGTACTTAGAAAAATAACAAAAAGGAAGAGAGAAAAATAACAAAAAGACACACTCAATAAAATACTATGAAAAATTATGTCCTTAATTCCATGTCAGTGAAGAAGGCATTTAAGGTATGCCAGCTTAACGATATCTAACAGCTACTAAAAACTGGAAGTTTTATGATTATATTGTACTTTAGATTGCAATATTTCAAAATATAATGTTATTTAAATCATGCCAGAATGGAATTTAAAGTGTTTTAAATTTTATTTTAAGGCTATGTAACTGTATAGAGGCAAACAGAGTGGAGGAAGCTGATGGTGCCCAGCTACCAAATGATAAAGTGTCTGGGGTCTTAAAGACTTGAAGATAAATGAGTGGCCGTTTAGCACAGATACAGCAAAGCCCACATGGAAGAAGCACACCAGCCTGTGTGATCTAGGGGGGTCGAAGGGAGAAGGTATCAAGCATCAAAGAACATGAAAGACATCACTTTGAATGAGGGGGAGAACAGGGTGGGGACCCAAGGCCATTCGTTGGAAATTTATAGAGGAGTTGCAGGGAGGAGAAGGGCCAGTTAGGGTGCAGTGAAGTAGCAATGAAACGAACAAGTTCCCTCTAGTTCTTGAAGGTTTCCTCCCCACAACTATCATGATCCCAAATCTACCCTACAAAACCAACTGGACTGGAAGAGGTGCCCTGTGCAGATGAGAACTGGAAATCTGGGGACCTCAGGGCAGATGAACCCTTCAAGACCAGTAGTGAAAGTGGAATTACTGGATGAGTGGAGGGAAGGTGGGGTAGAGAGAGGGAGCCAATCACAAGGAACTACACGTAGCCTCCTATCTAGAGGACAGTCATCGGAGGAGTGGGTGAGGGGGGATGTCGGACAATGTAAGATATGATGAAGTAATAATTTATAAAGTAATGAGGGGTAGTAGGGGAGGGGAAGGGATGAGAAGCTGAAATCAAGGGCTCAAGTGAAAAAGCAGAGATTTGGAGAATGATGACAACAGGAGGCAGGCAAAGGTGCTTGGCACGGTATATATATGTATGTATTCTGATGTGATGTACAAGGCCCCAATAAAATGATTAAAAAAGAGAAAGCTAATAGTTTTAGGTTTGTTAATTCACTTTATATTAATATAAAAGAAATATAGTTATACTTAAGCACAAAGACAGTTCAAATGTCTATTATTCTTTCTTAAGTTTCTAGAAATCCAGGTTCACTAGCTCCATTCCCTTTTAGTTGATGAAAGATCTAGATAAGCATAGGACATCCAGTCAGTTACATGGGTATCGTCAAAGACTTTTTATATTACTTTACACCCTTATTACATTATTCTCTTAGCTCTATCAGTCAAGCAATGTCTACCTCATCAAATAGCCATAGTAATAGTAGGAAATGTGTTGAAGTTCCTATTGATCCAGCTCTATGATGTTGTTATGGACTGAATTGTAACCCCTGTCCCACCCAACCTTGCCCAAATATCTGATGTAAAGTTTAATCTTTTTTTGGGGGGGGGTCTGTGTTTGCAACCCTATTTGGGAATGAACTGATTTGTCATGCTCATGAATCCTGGTTAATGTAAGCTACAGCTTGACTCGATCACTTCTAAGGAATGAAGAGAGGACAGGGCAGAGAACTGTGCTACTATATATAACAAGATACACAGAAGTCTGCAAGGAACTTGGAAAGAGAAGCTTTAGAGACAAGAAGTTTTCTTTAAAGGAAAAATAGAAAGTATTCCCCTAAAACTTTCATTTGAATTCTGATCCCTACTCTTCTAAACGAGAAAGTGCGGTGGCATCATGGATTATGTGGTGGGCTCTCAATGCTAACATGTGAGACCCCCTAGTTTCTCTGTGGGAGAAAGAGGCTTCTGACACCTGGAAAGAGGCCTGCATACACCGGAATGGACTCTATATCAAAGATTTTGGACTTTGGCATTTCAAACTGACAATAAAAATGTACATTTGTTAACCCCTCCCCCCAAAAAAGACTGTGCAAAACTGAATAAAATATTGTAAATATTTCTAGATTTATAGAGATGAAAATAGCATTTCATAGAATGTTCATTAACCAAGAACTTTTCAGACCTTTTTTTCACATGGCCACATCTGGATGCAATTCCATTTATAAATTGAGGGCACAGTCTTTTGCTATAACCAGAAAAAGAACTGAAATGAGGAAAAAGCCATAATTGAATTTACATCTTAATTATTTACACTCTTCTTTTTTTGCAGTCAGAAGTTTGCTTACCTCAGAGTTGCTTTTTTATGTGCTTGTTTTAAAATCATTTTCTTGGGGGCTCATCCAACGCTTATCACAATTCATCCATCCATCCATTGTGTCAATCACATTTGTACATTTGTTACCCTCATCATTCTCAAAACATTTGCTTTCTACTGGAGCTCTTGGTATCAGCTTCTCATTCCCTCTCCCACATACCCTCTCCATGAATACTTGATAATTTATAAATTATTATTATTTTGTAATATTTTACACTATCCTACATTTCCCTTCATCCACTCTTCTGTTGTCCATCCTCCAGAGAGGAGGTTATATGTAGATCCTTATAGCTGGATCCCCCTTTCTACCCCAACTTCACTCCACCCTCTCGGGATTGCCACTCTCACCACTAGTCCTGAAGGGATCATCTGTCCTGGATTCCCTGTGTTTTCAGTTCTTATGTGTACCAGTGTACATCCTGTGGTCTAACCGGATTTGGAAGGTAGAATTGGGATCATGATAGTGGGGGTCAGGGGAGGAAGCATTTAAGAACTAGAGGAAAACTGCATGTTTTATTGTTGCCACACTGCACCCTGATTGACTCATCTCCTCCCCATGACCCTTCCATAGGGAATGTCCAGTTGCCCACAAATGGACTTTGGGTCCCCACTCTGCAATCCCCCCATTCACAATGATATGAATTTTGTTCCTTGATGCTTGATACCTTTGGCACCTTGTGATCGCACAAGTTGGTGTGCTTCTTCATTTGGGCTTGGTTGCTACTCAGCTTTTGTGGCCGCTTGTTTACCATCAAGCCTTTGAGACCTCTGACTTTTTACCTTTTGATAGCTGGACGCCATCAGCTTTCTCAATCATGCTTGCTTATGCACTCATTTGTCTTCAGTGGTCGTATTGAGAAGGTGGGCACACAAATGAGATGCTTTTTCTTCTTGATCCCTGAAACCTGATCCCTTCAACACTTCGTGATCACACAGCTTGTTGTGCTTCTTCCACGTGGGTTTTGTTGTTGTCAGTTAGATGACTGCATGTTTTCCGTTAAGCCTTTAGAACTCCATACACTGTATCTTTTGATAGCTGGGCACCATCAATTTTCTTCAGCACATTTGTTTATGTACACGTTTGCCTTCAGCAATCATGTTGGGAGGCTGAACATCATGGAATGCCAATTTAATAGAACAAAGTGTTCCTGCATTGAAGGAGTACTTGAGAACACACATTGAGGGAGTAGAGGCTCAATGTCTATCTATTATCTTAATAGTAAACCTATAAATATAGCCATCATATATAAATATATTTACATATGTACATGTATACATCATCACATATTTCCTCCTCATCTTATATAAATATATTTACATATGCATGTCAGTATTTAGACCTCTATGGATGCCCTTAAAAAGTGCAGGAAATATTTGAGAGTTTTTTCTTCATGGTTTTTAAAAACTCACTTTAAAATTTTTCTCTTGTCCAGAGCCTTTCATTGGGAATTATAGTTTCACAGAAGGAGGTCCATCTGGGAGTAAAAAAACCTGTATTCTACTCCTGACTAGATCAGTTCTGCCAATAACCGAAAGACCTTAAAGTAAAATTATGTAATCCCTTGAGTCCTTCAGTTTCCTCTTCTGAAAAATAAGGTGTAGATTTCTTTAAGATTCTATACTACTCTTAGCAGTCTGGCTTCTCTGACTCTAAGAGTTATTTCTGGAGAACTTATATTGGTTCTAACATTTCAACGACTCACAATATAAGCTGTATAAAAGCCTTCCTCTCCTTTTCCCTAGAGTTCTGATATGCCAGGCCTTGTGCTCAGCTTTATTCAACTGTGAAGTACAAATTAGAAACCACTGTAATCTGAGAATGTGTGTGTGTATGTATGTGTGTATAGAATGATAGGTTTATACAATGAGAAAGAATATAACTGCTGATTAGTCCATGACGCCATATAGAAGGTTCAGTTCAATTCACTTTCCTGGAGCAGTTAATATACTGGAAGTCCTTTAACTCATGTGGGCTGCCAGGCTCAAGGGCAAGGAAGCAGACAGGAGAATCTTCCATGGAGCAAGGCGAGCAGAGGTTGCCCACAGGCAGCCAGCAGCAGGCTGAGTCAGCAGCCATCAGTCGCTGGGGAGCTGAGTGAAGCTGGCCCAGATGGGATAGCAAATGGAAGAAATGCAAGGCCGCCAGCTTCACGCTCGTGTCACACAGGGTTCTGCTGAGAAACAAAACCAGGACACGAATAATTTTATATTTATTTATATAGGCAGACACATAAAGTAAGAGATAAACAATTAAACTATAAAGAAGTACAAGTGGCTCAGGAAAACTCACTTCTGTGAGTTGAGGGCCTCCAGGTAGTCGTCTGTAAGCAATTCAGGCTATCCGGCCCCAGGCAGCAAACAGGAAGGCAGGGCACAGTCAGCCAGATGTCAGGGTCCACTAGTCCCCAGCTCAAGAGAAGTATATATCCAGCAGCGTGGTGAAGCAGGGATTGAAGGAACCTCAATTTACAGTGACACAGATAGTGTCTCACAGGTAGTGTAACCTGCCAATGGTGGCACAGAACAAGCGAGGCGGCCATCTGCACACTGGTTTGAAGATCCAAGAGCAAGAGAGAGAAAGGCAAGACGCACTCAGCCATTGATATCTCCGCCCTTCAATTAATCTCACGCGTGTTCATTGGCCACGTTGGTGCAACAGGCCTGCCTGTCACAATGCTCAAGGGATGTATGCACCATCAGCTTGGCAAAGGAGATCTCGAAGGAGCCTCAAACTCTAGTGACCCAATCCACATTTTGGCCTGAACCACAGGTAGTGCAGCTCACAGGTGGCAGAGAACTAGCTACAGCAGCAGCAGCGTGCACGCTCCAGCATGTTCAGATCACCAGAGCGCAAAAGAGAGGGGGGTAGTCCTTGCAGAGCCATTTATCTCTGCCCTCCAATCGAAACCGTGACCTGAGTAATCTCACAAGTTTCTACTGGCCATGCTGGCACACTAAACCTACTTTTCACACTACCAGTGGATCAAAACTTTGCTGGTGAAAGATAAGGCTGTCTACTCCTATAAAGATCTACAGTTTGAAAGACCCTCTCGTGCAGTCCTACGCAATCTGGAAAAGTCCCTGTAATTTGGAATCAACTGGTTGTCAGTGGATTTGGGTTTATGGGATGTTGATGGCCAGGGTTGACTACCACTATTCTAGAATATTTATAATGTTCCAAGGCACATTTAAAAACAAAAACTGCAAGCAATATAAAAAAAAAACAGTTTCATCTCTACATACCAGCAATGAATAGTTAGAAACTGGAATTCAAAAATTGAGATGAAAACTCTGACTCAAAATTGCACCAAATAACACAAAATATCTAGATATAAGTCTAACAACATGTATCTGACTTTTATGTTGAAAATTGAAAAATAATGGTGAGATAAATGACACACTACATAAACAAATGATAAAATACCGACAGATCAGAAAATTTAAGGTTCTTAAGATCACGGTTTTCCCCTAATTGAATTATATTTTCAACTCAATTCTGTTCAAAATATTGACAGTAATTTCTTGTTATTGACCATTGGACTCTAAGATTTACATGAAAAGAGAAAACACAAAACAAAAATTAGAAGAACTTAATCAATTTTGAAAAATCAGAAGAAAGGGATAAGATCCATGCTACCTTATGAAGCTACAGTAATTAAGAGACTGTAACAGTGGGAAATGGGCAGATACAGAATTTGGAAAAATGGGATGTAAAGTGTAGAAATAGACTCATGTATAATTTTGTCAACTGATTTTTGACAAATTTTCAGAGGTATTGTAACAGCTGAACATTCAAATACTCAAGATTGGCCTCTGTTCCAAAACTCATATCACATAAAAACAGTAATACGCTCAAAATAAAAAACACACAACTAAAGCTTCTTACAGAAAGTATTTGCAGTCTTGTGTTAGGCAAAGATTTCTTAAGAGTAAAGACATAAAAAAGACTAATCAAAATTAAAAACTCCTGTTATTTGAAGAATCATCACAAAAGTTAAACACACACACAAACTCAGTCACATGCTGTAAGAACATACCTTGAATCCAGAATTCTATAGTGCTCCTTAAGCTCACATTAAAAACATACTCAAATTTTTATACTGATTTAATTTGTAATCACTAAAATGGAATCTCCATTGACCATCATCAAATAAAATGATAAACTGTGGTACATCCATACAGTGAAACATACTTAGCAATAAAAAGGTTCAAGTGGCTGAAAACATGCCACACAATATGAACCTCAAATTCAATATGAAAAGTAAAAAAAGCAATACTCAAGAGGCTTAATGATGATAAAGCCAATGAAAACCTTGGCTGTCAAAGCTGGTGGGGGACACATGGTGACTGAAAAATGCAAGAGATCCCTGGGGAACTGTGGGCTCTCTATGTCCCTACTAAATGTATTTTGTCAAAATTCAAAGGACTGTAACTGAAGAAAGGTGAATTGTATTGTAGGCAAATCTGATCACAATAAGCGATAAGATTCTAATAAGTAAACAAAAACAAGCAACATTTTACTTTAATATACAAAGGCAATGGTATATATTCTGTTTTCAGCAACTGCATCCTTTCTAAGGACCAAATTAATTTCCCCTCTGCAGAATGAGTAAGGAAATGAATGGGCTGCCAGCCTTCCTGCTGTGGTAATTCTGAGAGGATAGTGTGTAATGTACCACTCTATTTGCTGTTGTGATGGGCTTTAGGCATGTACCATTATTTATTACACAAGCTTAGGAAATAATGGAGAGGTCATCGTCCAGCGGCAGTGAGATATGAATAGACTGGGGAAAGATGGGGGAGAGGAAAACCTTTGTTATGTCTCCATTACATATAACCTTTGGGATGAAGTAAAACTACGACAAACTGACATCATGACTGTAGATTGAACTCATTTTTAAAAATCCCAGGAGCTTGCTAAAGTGTTCAATTGCATATCAAGGTTTATGCTTAAAATCGGCACCATTAAGTAGTTCTTCATGTGAACTGCTGAAACTCAGTCTTCTAGAGGAGCAAGGGACCCCTATGATGCTGGGGTAGTTGTGTCCCCTGCAGGCATTACGTTAACCAAAAATATTAAATAATCTCCAAATTGCTATGATAAGTGCTTTTATTTGGAAATATGCCACAAATTCAGAAGTTGGAGAGATTAGCTTGATTACAAAGAAATTACAACTGAATTTCTAGAATTTTCTGTTTTCCCAGTGAAGGCCAGGTCTCAGAGAGGTTAAACGATGTGTTCACCGCTGTATAAGAAAGTGGCAGACATATTATTTAAACACCAAGTCTTCAAACACCAAGGCCAGTGCATTTTATATTGCTTTACTCTTTTCTCTGATAAGTTTCCAAATATATAGGTCAGAATGGTGTGGTAAATCATACTCAGAGATGCCAGCAATATTTCTTCTCTTGAACTCTAGGGCTGTTAAGTTGAGTATAACAATTTTTAAATTAAGTCTTACTTGACACTCCATTATCATAAGATTGATTTAACTCAGCTATGTTTTTAATATTTCAAATTAGGAAAATATGTGGCTTTTTTTTTCTTTGACAATTTTAAAATACTGTCTAAAAACAAGGAAGAAAAAGTCTTGGTGTTACTGTTCACCAGGGCCAAACATTTTTTCCCTCTTTCCTTTGACAACCAATTTCCTAGTTCTCCTTTGTGATTCTTTTCAGACCTTCCGAGGGATCATCTCCTGCTTGCCTGTTAGATGCTGGTGTTCCTCAGAGTTCTGAAATTGACTCTCATTCCTTGTCAGTACACATGACATCTCCTAGAATATCAGGCGTCCTCAAACTACGGCCCATGGGCCATGTGCGGCCCACCCAGGACATGTATCTGAACGCAGAGTGTTTTTGCCGCTGCTCCCTTCCTGCTCAGTAGTTGACTCATCCCAGGCCCACAGTGAATTTGTTCATATTTTTTTGTTTTTTTTTTAAACAACAGTCCGGCCCTCCAATGGTCTGAGGGACAGTGAACTGGCCTCTGTTTCAAGTTTCAGAATCCCTGTGTGACCTAGATGATCTTATTTGCTTTCAATTTCTATTTCAACTATTACCTGTAGGCGAAATTTATCTCCATGCTCTACTTTCCAAGGCGTCTTGGCGGCACAGTCGGCTATTTATTGGGCTGCCAAGCACAAGGTCAGCAGTTAGAAACCACCAGATGCTCTTCAGGAGAAAGACGAGGCCCTGCTGCCATAAGAAGGGTCAGTCTTGAACTCACAGGAGCAGTTCGACCCTGTCCTACAGGGCTGCTATGAGTTGGAATCAACTTGATGGGATTGACAACCGGAGTCCTCAGGGAAAGCCATAGTTCTCCTCTCTTCTTATTGGATTGTTCTGCATGCATGGCCCACAGAAAATTAAATCTCAAAATGCCACAATGAGAATTCACCATCTTCCTGACCCCTGCTATCTGCACTCCAACTCCTCCTTCTACATGCCTGTGTCGTAAGCAGCATTGCCTTCACTTCTCCAGGTCTTTTTTTC
Source organism: Nesogale talazaci (assembly GCA_004026705.1). Classification (NCBI taxonomy): domain Eukaryota; kingdom Metazoa; phylum Chordata; class Mammalia; order Afrosoricida; family Tenrecidae; genus Nesogale; species Nesogale talazaci. The sequence continues at coordinate 79,860 of PVJH01007804.1, forward strand.
ATACTTAATCCCCAAGGATGTACCAGGTTTCAGTGTTCTGCTAGATTTCTCTCTGAGGGTCTTCCTTTCTTATACCTCTTTATTACAACCCTCAGTAAGTCCATCCTGCATTATTTTTACCCATCTCCGTATAGTCCCCTCTGGTAAAGTTTTGTAACCCCTCTCATTCCCAATTCCACAAATGCCAGAGCCCAGGTTTACTTCATATTTTGAACTTTGGCTTTTGTGAGGAGAAGCCATGAACGACTTAGGAGTGTGGATCAGGGATAAAGGCAGCCAAACCGATCAGGGATAAGGCCGACCAAATTCCAAGGTCGATTCCATGCTGACTTCATGAACTTTGTGGTGCAGTGACTAAGTGCTCAGTTGCTAACTGGAGGTCAGAAGTTCAACTCCACCAACTGTTCCAGAGGAGAAATACACTTAGTAGAAAGATGACAGTCCATATATCAGTTCAAGGTGGCAGACAGAACATATGGGGATTGGGTCCTTTTCCAGCCATCAGAAGGAAATCATCAATAGAAAGAAATTGGAGTGTAAACAATCACAGAGTGCAAATAACTCAACAGATAAGCCCCCTGAGGTCAAGAAACAGTGGGAATGGCAGAGGGGAAGAGGAAAAAGTAAACAAACCTATAGCCCTCCTTCCAGAGGCCCAGACCTCTGAGTTAATTGTAGGCTTGTAGGGACACCTAACTTCCCAGATGATGTGACTCAATACGCCTGATCCCCACACTGTCCTTTCAGTGTCCCTGTCCCTCCACACAGGTCCCTTGTTAGGTACATGAGTCACATGGCCTGGGACCAGCCAGTCCATGGAGATGTCTTATATCTCAGCTGAAGTGCTGGCTGGCCAAAGCCTACCTGCCCCTTCATGCCCACATTATTGAGACCACCCCAGGCCAACCAGAGGAGAAGGCCTGTGCCTTTGCCCCCGCCCCTTAGGCCATCTTGAGAGTTGATTTTCTTCACCGGGAAGGTGCCTGTGTTCAGTTCCTGGAAAGAGATCTCTTGGTGTTTGCTTCACGGAGCTGAAGGCATTTCTGTCGCAGAAGCACTTTTGTCATCCAAGTTAGTTTAATTTTTTTTTTTTTTTTTTTTTTTATGAAGGGAACTTTTCAGGTTTCACAGTCTCAGAAAGGTACAAGCTATTTCTGGAAAGTGTTTCCAGGCCATGTAGAAGCTGAGTTGATGTTTGCAACTGGGTTTGGAAGACCATGTGGAAAGAACACTGAAACTGACACTTGCCGAACTGGGGGACCCTGAGGCCCCAAGCCCACATGGACCCTGAGTAGACCCAGAGCTGGCATCAGGCCCGTGTGTCTGCAGAGGGAAGGGACTTCCATCCTCCACCTGCAGCTGAACAGGAAGATAAAGGAGGGAGAACCTAGTGCCTCCGGTGGCCTGTACATTCAACCCCGGGGCTGGGGAGGCTGGTTGAAGGTATTGTCTGTTCTTACTGGTTGCTGGTGATGTCCCGGGGCTTGGCTGAGGCTAGGTTTGCTTCATCTGCATTTAGGGGGGCCCTAGTCTGTTCCTGGTCAGCTTGCAGCTCCCCATGCCTAATGGATGCTTGATTTCTTTCCAACTCCATTATTGTGGCATGACATGTCGCAGTCAAGTTTTCCACTATTGAGGACAAAAAAAGAATTCCGAAAGAAGCCAAAGGGAAAGAAAAATAGTCATATATAAAGGTGTAATAGTTAGATTTAGCTTGGGATTTTCAGAAGGAGCAATGCAGGCAAGAATACAATGAGTGGCATGTACAAAGTTAAAGGGAAAAACCCCACAGACCTGTCAAGAATCTTTTATCCTGTACAATTATCACTGAAATATGAGGGAGAAGTGAAAGTATTTCTAGATAAGCAGAAATTAAGGGAATTTGTAAAAATAAGACCACCCCTACAAAAAATATGAAATGGGGTACTGTAGTCAAAACTTAACAATAGCAGCCGCCACATCTGAGACTAACATACCAGAGAATTCCTCACAAGACCAATGCACTCAAAGCAGTAGCAAAAACAATGCAGAAATATAGGAAAAACAAAGAAAGTAGTAACACACACACACACACACCACAAGATCAGCAATAAATGCAGATATACAAATATGTCTCTGAACATAAATTGATCAAGCATACCAACATGTGTGATCCCAAAATTGTAAATAGTAATATCCATATTTATATGAAGGAATAGTATTAGAGTTTAAATTCTGTTAAACTGCAAACACCTGGTTTGCAGAAGGCTATGGATGACAGAAAAAGTCCAAAATCCATTTTCAGGGTGTTCACACATGGATTAAGATTCTCAAGAATGCCCTTGGACCCTGACCAAAGTCAAAGAAATTGAATACCCTTGCAATCAGACAGAGAGTCTTGTAAAGTTAATCGTGGATGATCTCTCTTTTGACCAATGTTCAAGTTGTTTCAGCTTTAGTATTTTCCAATTTATTTCTATTAGGATTCTTCTGTTTTGTTTTGTCATTTTTGTTTGTTTGTTTTGTATGATTTTCTGTGATTGAAATCCAGGGTAGGTAAATCTATTGAGACAGAAACTAGATGAATAGTTTCCTAAGGGGTGGGGGATTGGGGAGTTGGGAGAATGGAAAGCATGTACAGGAAAGAAGAAAATGTCCTAAAATTGATTGTGGTGATTGCACAACTATTTTTATATGATTAAATTATTGAATTGTAGGATATGTGAATCATATGCTTATAAAACTATTTTTCAAAAGAATCATAGTCTTAGAAACCCTGTGAGGCAGTCCTACATCAATTGTTTTGTGTTCTTTTAAAAATATGATTACCTCTGAAACATAACCCTAATTGCATTTGAGTCTCAGTCACATAAAATTACCCACAGCCTTCTGAGAGTATCCCTTGCTGTTTATCATATTCAATTATTTACTTATGCTGCTCCCACGCCCAGCCTCTTAGTGCTGGATGGATAAGTCTTCACTTCCAACATCCTTATCATTGTGCATGTGTGTCAGCTATGTTATATTTTCAGGCAACGTTTTTACTACCTTTCCCCCTGTCACATTTTTCTGATGTTCTAAAAATTAGGAAAGAATATCTTCATCACCTGGGCTTATTTTTACAGTCAGAAAATGTTCACTGATGGAAATTTATAGTTACCTCTAGAGTTTTATTTTTAGAAATCACTTAATATTTGCATTTGAATAGCTTACAGTGAACATATCTCTGGCCATCATCAGCTATAAAAGCAAGGAAGGCATTTGTGGAATAAAAGAAAGTAAAACAGACCCGGAAAGATCCATGAAGAAGATGTACAACTCCTGTCTATTTCCAAATAATAGATGTAATAGATGTGGCATTGTCACTTGGGTAAGAGATTATTAATTCCCAACACATGGCTATGATAAAAGAATCTTATATATAAAAGCTGTGGCAATCAAAAGTGTCACTGTTATAATCTTCTATATCTTCCACTAGGGGAAAAAAAAGAAGAACTTTTGGAAGAAAGTTGCAAATTAAGCACTGTTCATTTTCAAATAGATGTCTTCACAAACCCATGTCTACTTCCATTTAAATTTGGCAGTAAGAAAACTAAAGAATAGAGTGTGTGGATTACTATTTGTTTTATATCAGACTATCATAATTACAATTTATTTAAGCAGTGGCAGTGTAGTCCCTAGCTTTAAATGTTACTCAGTGACATCTGACAGGTAAGAAGTCTTTATTTATTTATTTTTTTGTTTTGGGGCATCACTGCCCTCTGGGGATCGTGGGAGTTACCCAGCACTGCTCCTGAGAACTGCCGCTAGATTTGAACCGCCCAGCCGGCAGGCCGCAGTTCCGCACCCATCCACTTACACCACCAGGGCTCAGCCAGTAAGAAGTCTTTAAATGATAACTTTAGAGCTTCTACTACTACTTGTCTGTCAGTTTATCATACTGTGGTACCGTGCGTAAACTGCTAACCTGCTGGAAGCGATGTCACCAGTCGAAGAGAGGAAATATGTAATAAAGTAAGCGTTACAGTTTTCTCACTCAGTGCAACTGGCAGGTCTGAAGTGCTGACATTTTGGTTAGCAAATGAGCATTCTAACCATTGAGCACCCAAAGGTCCTTTCCGATCTCATTTATAACCATTTAAGATAATTTTCTATCTAGGAGCTCTGTTGCTGCTGCTAGTATTGTTAGGTGCCACTCATACAGTAAACCTACTGACAGCAGAACAGAAGTGTGCCAGGCCCTGTTTTATAACATGGGCATCGTGTTGGGTCACCTTTCTTTGAAATGGGTAACAATCTGGGTCTCTTCCACGCAGTTGGTCAGGTAGTCGTCTTCCCAATTTCCTGGCACAGGTGAATGAGTGGGTATCTGGTGGGCTGCTAACCACAAAATCAAAGCCATCTTCTGCTCTGCAGGAGCGAGATGAACCCTTCTGCTTCTACAAATGTTTACAGTCTCAGAAATGGAAGGGGCAGTTCACCTCTGTCCTAGAGGGTTCCTTTGGGTCAGAATCAACTGGATGGCCATGAGTTTGGGAAACCAAGTGAGCACTTCTAGTTTGTCCTTTACATTTGCTCTGGGTTGGAGCCGACACGATGACAATAGGGGAGGAAAATCTGTAGGAGATATAATCAAAGTTGAAAAAGAAAACTCTTCTTTGGTAATGCAAATTACATTATGGGCAGGCCTCAGGCATGTGTTCCAGGGATCTTTCCTGAAACCTGTATTAATATACCAGTGTTTCACATTGTTAAACACCTGATGTAGAGAGTCACCGTTCAGAGTGATCAGAAGTGATCCTTCCATAAAAATAAAACAGGTGTCCTCTCTATCTACTCTTTCTCTGGGCTTTATAGAATGAATTTCTGCTCCCGAACTAGCTTCGTTTTAGCAGGTGTGGCATTTGGTCATGTACTTTATATAATTAGGACTGATTCATATAAGCATGAAAATATAGTACATGATTTATACTGAGAAACTGCTGCCTTTGTCATCACTTCCAACCCCAATATTAGCCACTTCATTATGATAGTAAATAGAAAGAAAAACACCAAACAAAGCAGAAAACTCAAACAAATCAAAAACCAGAAATGATTATTTGAGGGGAAATCAGTGCTTAATTTCCAAGACTGTTTGATTTTAATGGTCGTAAAACTAGCAGTATTTTATATGTGTGATGAAAATTGCAGAATGATAAGGCTAGTGTTTTAAAATGGAAACCACTTAAGGCAGCATGTGGTGAAAAAGTATCTAATTATTGAATGCATTCTTTAAAGTCTAGTACACTATCTTTGAGGAAGCATTTGGAAATTAAATAGATCTAACTATCTATCTATCATCATTATTATGTATCTGCTAGGATAAGTGGAAGCCAGTTACATCATTTAATCTGTTCTTACTGTCATTTTTCAGAAACAATGGTTCTAATGTACACCGCTAGGTTATTGAAGATATTCATAAGGGTTGGAGGGTGGGGAGGGAGAGAAAAAGGAGGAGCTGATGCCAAGGGCTCAAACAGAAAAAAAATGTTTTGAAAATGATGATGGAACCATATGGACAGTGTGTTTGATGAAATATGGATAAGAGCCCTCAATAAAACAATCTATTAATCTAAAAAAATGAATGCCTCCTGTTAAAACTTCCACTTTCTACCTCCATTCCACCCCTGGTTACCATACATATTTTTTAGTTTCTACATATTGGCCTCTTTAATGTAAGTAAAAATATAATTGTATTTGTCCTTTTGTGATGGGCTTATTTCACGAAACACAAAGCTTTCAAGGCTCACTCATGTCCTGGTGTGCGCCAACTTTATTCTTTGTGGCTGATTAAGACTCCATTTTATGTTTATACCACATTTTTCTTAGGCATCCGTCTGTGGAGGGGACATTTCAACTGTTGTGGAGAGGTTGTAATGGTCACTAGTGTGTAAGTTTCTGCTCGTGTCACTATTTTCACTTCTCCTAGGGATAAATCTAGAATTAGGATGGCTGAGTCCAGTGGTACACATGTCACACTCTAGTCTACAGAGTTAGTGCCTTTTAAATATCTACCACCAATGAAAAAGGATTCCAGCTTCTCTGCAACCTTGCCAACGTAAAGTAAAATCATTTACAGTCTAATGAGGTGAGATGGTATACTATTGTGCTTTTGATTTACTTCTCACTAATAGCCAATGATGTTGAACATTTTTTCATGTATTTGTTAGTCATTTGAATATCCCCTTTTGATGAATGATCTCTTGGAAGGAATTTTCCCCTTATGAAATGGCTTGTTTTTTTTGTCATTAAGTTGTAGAAATATATTATATGAAAAAAGATGCGTGAGCTCAGGCTGAGCCCCAGTGGCGTAGTGGTTGTGCCGGTACTGCGGCCCACTGGGACGGAGGTTCAATTCCAGCAGTGGGGCTGGGCCTCCTACTCCCACCACCGGAGAGCAGTGATGCCAAAAAAAAAAAAAAAAGATGTGTGAGCTCATGGAAAATGGAATTTTTTCCATGCATTTTTAAAAGCCACCTGGTACATTTTCAATACTTGATTCTTCAAAATTCCCATCTGAGAGTTGTTAGTGGTATCTTTTGATGAACAGAAATTCTAAGTTAAAAAACAAACATTTTTTAAACGTTTATTCAGATTTATAATGGAGTAGTAGAGAGAGTAGAATTCCCATAGAACTCTCATACAGTTTCCCTTAATACTAAATTGCATAATCATTGTATGTTTATCAAACTACCATTGGTATGATATTATTAAACTTCAGAATTCATTCAGCTGTCACTAGTTTTCTCACTGCTGTCCTTTTTCCAGATCTAGGAAACCACACTGCATTTATTTAATGCCATCTCTTTTGAATCTACTCTAGTTGGGCGACAAGTTCTTAGACTTCTATGTTTTTCATGACGTTGACATTTTATTATGCTGAAGGATTCTCAATCTCTTTTGCCTGGACCTTTCTCACAATAAGAATTTCTTATTTTTTAATGTCTTCTTTATCAGTCATCTTTGGACAGTTAGTACTTTTAGTATTACATTGGGCTACCAACCCCCAAGGTCAGCAGTTAGAACTTGCCACCTACTCTTTAAGAGAAAGACGAGGCTTTCTACTCCTGTAAAAAGTTAAAGTCTTTGAACCCCACAGGGGAAGTTCTACCCTGTCCTACAGGACTGTCATGAGTTGAAATCAAGACGATGGCAGTGAGCTTAGTTCTTATTTGCTTGCTTTCAAACTATTTTTAAAATTATCACCTCTTTCCTGAAGCCATTGTTTGGCCCTTTCTAAATTCTTTCACACTTAGTTTACAAGTTTTGCCCACGTCCCATAGTTCTCATTTGAATATCTAACCGATTCAACATCATTCATTGAACAAAGAGTTGTTTTCCTATTTCATTGTAGTGCCATTTTATAGCAAATCAAATTCCCTTTTATGTGCGCATCTATTTTTGAGCTTGTGTTGATATTCCATCTTTCTGCCTACTCTTGAGCTCTATGCTATGTACGGTCACAATAATTACTCTAACATATAATAAATATTCATGGTGGAACATAGTTTTCTACTCTTCCATTCATTATGAGATCATTTGCAATTTCGCCACTTTGAATTTTCTTATAAATTTTAGAATTTCTTGATTTTCACTAAATGAATTTATGCTGAGTTGACCTGTATCTACAAAGAATTTGAGAATAATTTCTGACATTAAGGCTACTAATCCACAAACAAACATAGCCTTTGTTTACATAGATTCCCCCCCCCCCAGTAATTTATAACTTTCTAAATATCTCTATTACTGGTTCCAGTTTCTTGAGATCAGTGCTTGAGTATCTAAATCAATGCTACATACATATATATATGTGTGTATATATAGATATATATTTCTGACATATGTTAACTCTATGTGTGCAGAGTAGAACTACTGCACAGAATTTTCAATGCTGTGACCTCTTCAACACCAGACTTATAGCCAGTCTTCCTTGGTGCCTCACAGCATTTTTAACCGTAATTTTTCTGCTGCCACTAGAGTGCTTAACAGTGCCACTAGGAATTCTCTATATATAAACTAACATACATACATACATCAATGCTAAGAGCTTTGTAACTTGCTCAGTACATACTTATTGAATAGATGAAATAATGTGATGAAAATATAGATGTCATGAGAAAGAAGTAAATGAAAAAGGTTTCCAATACCTTACTGCTTTTAATAATTACTGATAATCCACTTTGAAGTGAATTGTGTGAGAGTGCATGAATTGTGCAGATGCAGTGAAATATTTAATATGGCACTTCTAATCGAAGTTTCTAACTCTTGCCAAAAATGTTTGGTCAATTATTAGGATGTAAGCACCTTCTGAAGCCATCCTGCCAGAGTTGCCAGGTTATAGATATATAGAGATGGCAGAGATATAGAGAAGACATTACTGTATTTAGACATTATTTAAAAGGTTATATATTTATTTATATATTTATTTGACTTCAGTATTTATAACATTTTTCCTACTTGGATAACAAGATATTTATTAGTCATTATTATAGGAACTTGCAAGTCCATCTTCAACCTATATTTGATTAGATATCCTAAAGGGGGTGTTAAGAGTGGTCTAAAATGGGTTTTTGTTTTATTCCAAAGTAGAGTGATGGGATTAGAAAAAAACTCTTACTCCCATCTTAGACCCATGTTAGAACTGCTTAGAGAACAGTAGTTTTCATTTGAAGGAGAGACTTGCAGAGACAAAGACTGATTCTGAAAAATTAGAGAAAGCAGTTTGCCAAAGGATGCATGAAAGCAAGAGTCTGGCACAGAAGGAAAAACCCCTTTTATCACTGAACGTTGAGGGGAACGCATGAACTTGGTGCACTCAGGTTGGCAGCCACCTGGACTGACTGAGGGGGAGTGCAAATGGGAAATGCTGTAGTTAAGAGATGGGCTGATTTGGATGTGCTCCGTTCCTTGGGACCCACTGATGTAATACACAGAAGTTAACGATGAGAAGAGGAAGAGCTGGCTCATCTGAAATTTTTAAAGTTGTGTGAATATTGAGCATGGGTATGGATTCAGGGGCCAACTGGTCTGAAGTGTAGGCAGGTGTGGACTCCAAGATTGAAGCGGGTACAATTGACCTAATATGGATGACTAGGGCTGAGATGACCTGAACCCTACCGAGTGAAGAGGAGGATGCATGATCAGTAAGTGGGTGCATATTACTGCAGTTTTGATGACCAGCCTTCTAGAGACTAAAATTTACTTGTCACACAGATGGACAAAGATCCAACCAGAAATGAAGACTCATCACATCAAAGAACAGTTTTGTTGCCTCAGTACTGAGTTGTTAGGGACAAGATATTTAGAAAACAGATATTTAAAATGTGGAAAGATAAAGGCATGAAGAGGCTGGCTTCCAAGTTCTTATAGGTGTTTTTTTTTTAAATGGAAGTAGAGAAGTTAATCTTTCAGTATGAAAGGGACGACGGCTAGAAGAGTCAAGAGTAGCCTACAGGGGGGAATTAATTATTTAAGATGGCTTCTCTAACCTAATTCCCTCTCACCAAATGACCTTTCCCTGCACAGGACTGGTAAGATCATGGGGAAGATACTGAGAGGGTTCACCTGTGATTAATTTCAAATATAATTCCCTGGCCTGCCATCCTGCTGTGTATAAAACGAGCCCTGTGAGCAGGAGGGGGCTTCTCATGACCAGCAAGAGCCAGGGGTGGGGCATGACTTCGGAATCTGAGATCCCTGGACAACGAAGCTTCTGAACCCATAGTTCAGTTCTAACATCAGAAGAACAGCAGCGGAACGAGGAGCTGGAGTCTGGGACACAGTAATGGACTTCCCAAACCACACAGCAGGTAAAGCTGACGGATGCTGTGCTCGAGACTGGCTTGCAGAGTTGAGCTCCTCTGGGCACTTTATTGGAGAAGTTGGGCTCCACAGAAGTGGAGCTGCATGTCTTTGGGTTGAGGCTTGCTGAGTGCAATGTCTCCAGGTATTAACTCAGGAATCTGGGTTTTCTGACACTCAGACCTTGAGTGGAATTTCTTCAAGTCGAGGATACAGAACACTATGCCCTCCTTGGCATTTATTAGCCTACCTGGAAGAACTTTATAACCTGGCCTGATAACTCAACCCAGAACATTTCTCACTGGTATTACACCTTG